>LPNX010095914.1:308219-333425 GCA_001517045.1 Pseudotsuga menziesii
AAAGACAATTAGATTAGGCTTACCTACTATATCTTCCAAAAGAGTATATCGTAGCCATGTAAAGTCTATTGTTTTGGAATTTGGATTAGTATCCCTGAATGTAGAATTCTTAATCCGTAGTTTGAATGTCCATATCAATCACTCAAGTACTTCATTTCAATAGAATGGTTCCATGGGCTCGATGTATGTCTTCCTAACATTGCATATAGAATCATTCAAACTCAATCATATTTATACCCACAAACAGTATACTGAAATGATCAAAGCCCTCGGACTCTAATTCCAAGAACATGTGCAATGAATTAACATTTAAAGGATGCAAAAACATGCAAAATCTCCAGTAAATTGTAACTCTTAATAAGCAACCAACTTCCAATCCCCGCCAACTGAATAAAGTTCTAACAATGACACTGAAAGCAATCATCTATGGAATCTTATACTAATAGTGTACTTATTAAGACTTATTAACAAATTTCTAGAATAACAAACTAATCCTGTGTGATGAAAGTACTAACAATATGGAGCAGCCACTCTAAATTCCCACCCTAAATTCAAAAATCAAACCAGTTACCATCCAGCCCTCTCGCAGCCTGTTTTAAATTTTTCCATGTAAAAAAATAAAAACAAAGGTGCAACTAAATCCCCTTCAAGGCAACAACATTGCCTAAACCTCGTTTTTCATTTTATACTATTGTTTCAATAATAAAGTATCAGGATTCAGAATGGGGTCAGAGAAACTTAAAAGAATAGAGAACTGTATCATTAAGACTCAACACAGACAAAGCTACCCATTTAAGAACTATAATTCCCTATAGGAACTGTCCAGTGTTCACCAAATCAAGATGAAATGTTGTGAAATACTTGAATTCCCTCTTCACACGTCCATCTAAAATTACCTTAAAATAATAATTTGAGATTGTAAAGCTAAAACTATGACAACAAAATATCGTGAGAAAATAATAGCATAAATCAAAAGGCAGTCAGTTATCTAACAGAACCATGAGGATAACCAATGGAAGTAAATGCATTTTTTCAAATTGATCTAGGAAAAAAGACAGAAAACAGAATATACAGCAACATTGATAGCAACTGGTATAACTCATAGCCTGGAGACCTCAAGAACAACCCCCTGATCAAAGCACCGTGGTTCATCATTCCAAGGATAGTTTCCTGAAATAAATGGATGGCAAGGAATGATCAAATGTTGAAAGACTGGAAGCCCTATGACTGTACCAATCAAAGGTCAGCTTAATTTAGGAAACATTCTCATGTAAATTGCCCGAGAATCTGAACAAAGGTAACTTAACATCTATGAAAAGAGAGGGTTTCAGGTTTGGGGTATAATCAATAGAAACCGAGATACTCATGGAAAGCTGAAACCAGCCTCAAAACAGTTCAAAAGAGAGTCACATATCAGACTGATCCCTCCAAATAATTATATCATTGAATGGATCCAAAGGCAAAATACACCCTTCTCTTTGACAGAGAATCGAGAGGCAATCCTGGCCCTTCAGAACTGGGAGGAGTCACAAAAACTCCTGAAAGAAGAATTTGCAAAAAAATAGTATGGAATATTAGACAAAAGACATAGCTAGGCAAAAGCGTTGGCAACCCTCAAAGGAAGTCAAACTGCTGAAACAGATCACCTGAAACTCTGCAAATCCTTAATGACTCAGAGGGCCACATGAAATCAGAACCAGACATTCACTCAGACGAGACAGCAAGCTGAGAGGAAGTGGATCAGGTCCAAAACTAAGATGAAGTTACAGAGTATGGTAGATTTATATGATAGAATAACCAAAGCAAATTTGGTTTGATAGCAAACTTAGGTTCAGATAAAGCACTTCAAGCATCTCCTATATGCACGCAGGATCAAGTCAAGTAGTAGATGTGTTCTCATTCTCAAGCGTTTATAGAGATGACAAGTTTCGGTTGAAATGTATAAAGACAGAAAGGGAACACCAAAAGGATTTTAAAGGCTGCAATCTTGTATCAGTGTAATCCCTGGAAGGCTAAAAAGCTCCAATCTGCTAAGAAACGCCTGTAGCAGAGGGTTAGAGGGTTACACGTTACAATTTATAATTCTTGAGGAAAAGAAAACAACTTACTTGAGCTAACTGTTATTGTGGAAGCAAGATAGCTTAAAACACATCCCTGAAGAAGAATGAACCCTCGCCCCAGTAACAACCATACCTGCAAATGCCCAAATCAAACCAAACCCTACAATTATATCTAAGATAAAAAAAAACTCTTAAAAAAAACTACAACAATAGAGTTTACCTCGAGTTTCCATGCCGAAATTACCAAGGTTGCCATGCAAAAAAAATTGAACCACCCAACTATACAAAATCCACCATTCCACATTAACACCAAGGAATTGCAGCCAGTGAACGATGAATGCAACATTAAATTGGCATTGTAATTTGCCAGTAGAGATCGAAATTTCCAATCTGTGACCTGCCCATTCAAATCTGAATTCAAATCTATTCTCTCTGTATCCACCTTTGAACAGATTGAAATCAGTACTTTACTTTTAACTCCAGTTTAGGAATGGTCATAATGGAGAGCATGGTCTTCATCATCGTTGAGACACGGGAATGAGCAGAGTGTGAAGCGGGTAATGCGTAGTGGGTGAGAGGAATGAATGACCCTGAGATTGAAAATGTGGCCCGTGGGTACAACAGCCACACCGTGAAACCAAAACCATGACTCCCAGAGGACCAGCGGCCCAGGTCCACTGTGACCTGTCACCCATCCAAATCTTCCAAACTCCCACAGCCCATTGAAAACCCAGGAAGGGAAAAATTTTGGGGTTGCCCTTCCATTGTCAATGTACACAGTTCTGCTTCATTTCATTTTCGACGGGCACTCCATGAAACCGAATTTTTTTTGTAGGTCAAATTCGGTCATGGCCTTCTATTTGACTAGCACTGAAGCCTTCGAAAATGAAGCCTGCCCATGAGCCTGGTTTCATATATCTAAAACATTTACTTAAGCGCCCTGGGTCAACTAAAAAGACATAGCTTGACATTGCCGTCTCTATAGCGACGTAGATCCGTGAATACAGCGACCTTGAAGGAGGAAGACGTCGATATAGCGACGGCAGAGATTACCAACGTCGATACAGCAACGAGTAAGCGTCGATACAGCGACGACAAGTTCATTTTGCTTCGGATTTCACACCAAAAAGTATGAAACGTGGAAAACCTCCGTGGAAAAACCCGCACTTTTGTATTAGTGAACATTCCATACAGCTGGTATTGCAGATTCAATGACTATGAGTAGCAGGGGGCAAAATTCTGTCAGTCCAACTTTTTCTAAGTTAACAGAAGGTGCACTTGTTAAAGAAATTAATGAAGACTAGAAAAATTTCGTGTGATGGTCTGAGAATAGCAAAATTTCGTGCTAATTCAGCTTCAACCTTCTACTATAAACTAGAAAAGAAATAATTTAAAGAAGATTCAATAAACTAACCTATAAAAAGCCTGCAGATAGAAGAAACCTTGTGAAATTTCTTTCCACGAATCCACTCAGCCACTGTAAAGACCGATTTGCAATATAAATCAAGCTTGATGTTGAGCCTGACTCTTACACCATTATATAGGTAAAAAACGCCCTCACTTGACTAAATTTATCCATATTTTGCTCAAATATGGACCAAACCCAGTAAAAAAACTTCCCCATTTGATTAAATCTCCACATTTTACTCAAATAATTGTCCACAAATCAAAATCCAGGATGAACTATGTCCAATTTACCCCAATCGAGGTCGAAGTAAGACCAGTTTACCGAAATATTCATAAATACTGGAGAAATACCAAATTTTTAATCGTATTATCCATAAATCCTGGGAGAAATACCAACTTTTCAACCTATTATCCATAAATCCGGCGAACCATCTTCATTTCTCCTCCCAATCGAAAAAAATCAGGCGAATGTGGGCAAATGTCTCTTCCCAAGCAGAAAAATTTGGGCGAATGTGGGAAAAAATCAGTATTTTCGTGGGCTAAAATTCATTTTCTAGTTTTTCCCTCTTTCGAGATGAATGCGATTTACCTCGGGGAAGCTATATATAAAATAAACAATGGGTGAATTTATTAAATAAAATAAAACATTTTAATATAAAAATTCGCCCACTTTTTTTTTGGTAGCGCTTAAAATTCGCCATTGGGCTAAAATTCGCCCTTAAAATCATTCCTAGAAGGAAATCGTGATTTTTGCTCTTACATAAGATACGTTTACTATTTATTAGTTAACCCTTATGGGTTTTTAAACAATAGAAAGAGGGCTTTGCAGTCTCTCTCTCCCATCGTCATTTTTCAATCTCTTTGTGTGTATATTGTTTGGATTACAAGAAATTGTGGGTGCCATCCTCAATGGGCTTAACACCACTTAGGGTCTGTGTTGGTTGGAAAACCTGTTTACATATTACAGTATTTGAAAAAGGTATATGCCATCTTTGGTGGAATTACAACCACTTGGTTTCAAACCTTGTGTGTTTATTTTTGATATTAAATAAATGAAGTCGACCTCAGGGTCAGTGCCTGATTCTTATTGATGTGTTTTCTAAAGTTAAAGATATTTCCTACCATGAATTTTAATAAATAAAATACGAACACTCTAGGGCCTATTCCATTCTATTGTTTGAGTTTTGGTTATTTTAAATGATAGTTCTTGTCACTAAATAAGTTTATACAATGGCTTCCATATATCTATGGTCTTACTGCCACATATGGATATTTTCGATGGTTTTGATGTTTAAAATGTATCTATTAATTTTGATTCAGATTCTGTAGTATTGATTGTTTTTAATTAAAGTGTATGCCTTGGGTCAGATACCCCAAAGATTAGGCTGAGACACATATGATCTGGATTTATAGGAAAATCATGATGGTCAAATCTAGAAGATTTTGTTATGAACTTTTGTTTTTTTTACTGTTAGTTAAAGATATAGATATTTCTAGTATGCATGCTCCTTTGATCTCGATCTTGCTAATATCGATCAGTATTGGTTTTTTTTTAATATACTGATATGTTTTATCTTCGTTTAAAAAGCCTCTCGGCTCTTATTATGTTTATTGAAATATCTCTTAGTTAAATACTCTATGGTTCTTTGAAAGATAGGTTAAGCGAAAGAATATTCGGCTGTGTTGTTTGATTTATTTTGATTTGATAAATTATCTGTGAGTTTGTTATAATAACTAGAGAGAGTCTCATCTGTAGCTAGAATGTGAACTTAGCTAAGTTTTAACTATAAGATTCTAGTTTTGGTTTATTCTATTCTAAAATACTTATTCTATAAAAGTATAAACAAGCTAAATCTAGAGAATTTAACTAGATCTATAGTAACTTTTGTTTGATTTACTGGTAGTTTTAATAATACACATTGCATGAATTCATTGATTTAGTTATGGATTCTCGAACATAGATTCGTTGAGAACTTACTAGTACTAAACGAAATTAGTTTTACCAGACATGATTATACAAATAGGAAGAATATTTAGATCAGATACACAATAGGAGAAATATTGAACAGGTGCATAATAGGATCAACATTTGAGACATATACATAGAAATATTACTGTAAAAAGAATAATTACAATTCATAGTTAATTTGAAATGCTATGATAACTAGTTCTAAACAGATAAGAAATAGGATAGGGAACATGGCACCATTGTTGTTGGCCACTTTTCCCCACTTGCGCGACCCAGGTTCTGCACAGCCCGTCGATCCAACAACTACCTGAGATACCGTCCCTATAGAGAAAGCCCCATCGGTAACACCTGCGAAGCAGGTGTAGTCTCACCTGAGATATCTCATAGACAGGTAACCGCCAGAACCATGTTTCCGCGATTGTTGGGGAAGTGTAGTCCCTTGGTTCACAACCAAGGAGCTCAATAAAGGCAACATGACAGTTGGATGGAGGATTCAGTTCTGCGCAAATGAGCACAACTATATGTCATCGTGCACAGCATGACTTTCCTTTCTCCCTCGCAGCTGGCACAACTAGTGCAGCACAGCTAACTCGTGTCAATCGGCACTATGAATTAAGTCGGGATTCATAACAAGAATTATACAAAATGATATATATATTTATACAGCATCCATTCAGCAAGATATTCTATTCATCCATCTATTAATTGCAAGAAACTAACAAGCACTGAACCATAATTAACATTACATGGAAAGAAACAATTAATCAATCACATAAACTTTCACCACATAAATCATTCATTTGGACACAAGAAATAATGTGGAAAACCATCTGGGAAAAACCACCAAGGTGCTCTTCATCTGGCATGAGAAAGGATATAGGACCTTGTATTTTGCAGGATGTAGACTGATCTTGAGATATGTCTTTAAGTTCAAATTCGTAGTTCTCATGCTCCCTGGTTCGCTCATCTACTCTACTCCTACTCCTAGCGGTCTACTCCCACTACAACCCGATCCGCAGCTCAACAGCCCCTCTAATTCTACCATACTCTTCTTGAGTCTACTCCTCTTTTAATTGCTATGAAATTACAACATGGACGGCATCCCCCTCCATGGATTACCGCTGAAAAATAATCTACTGAAAGCTGAATAAAGATTAGTGAAACCCTTACAGACTAATGGACTAACTATGCTCTATGACATCAACCAAATAGACTCGGAAGCAAGAAAATAAGACTGACCAACCTTCTAACCATTGCATCCTTCCTATTTATACTAATTTACATGGCCATGTAGGGCCAACTGCATCCTGACAGTCTGTTATCCATCACCATCAGCCACCCCTCTGGTTACAGGTGTGGTGATCATGATTTGACACGAGGCACTATTGTCCTGACTTACAAATATATTCTCGTATATGTGTAGCTACAGGCTTATGCCGTCTTATATGGCCATGATATGGATTCCATATCTATAATTTTTTTACCGTTTTCCCCTTGTGAGTGTTCACGCTTGCCTTTCCTTTGCCATGCACTCCTACGTTCTTCCTTCGAATGCCCTTTCCATCTTTTGCGCTCTTTATTTTCTTCTATCACGCGTGTGCATCTTCCTTGGCTACGTGTGCAAAGTTCCTTCTTGTGCCCATTTCTCAGGCCAACAGGCCCCCAACACTCACCCATGGCTCGTCCTGAGCCACTAAGCAAGGGACATATGAGTGGCCCGATCTGCGCGGCATCTTTTGGGAACAAAAATAGAGATAGTTGTTTTTTTCTCTTTTTTTTTCCACACCCTTGCTCTGTTTATTTTTTTTTAACGGATTTGTGATAGGTTCTTGTGTTTCTCACCTCCTACTGTCTTTAATCTGGCCCCTCTTCACATTTGGAATCGCTTGAAATAAATCCACAAAATCAATCACAAAATGTTTACTGCTACCAGATCCTGTGTCAAGGCCCTTGCGTTTCACTAACCCGCAGGACCTTTTACCTTTATATTCAATCCTGGCATCGCCCTTATCAGCACGAACCCGATGTTTCTATCTGAACTCTTTGAGTCTGTCTGCAAATCGCTATCTTTATTGCAGCAAAAAGAAGGACACCGGCATGGCTGGTTTTGCAGCACCATTTTAGAGGATGGGGAATGGAGGATTCGATTGCAGAGTTCGCTTGAGGATTCGAAGGTTGTGCTTCCACTTGTTGTCCTGAATTTTATGCGTAATGGGGTAAGGAAGAGGTTCTTTTCCTTCGCTTGGAAGCCCTGTAATTCTCGCTATTTTTTCAACAGTAATTGGGTATGGCTTATCCAGCCATAAGTATCCTCTATGAACATAGACCAGCAACTGCTTTACACACATACTAGCATGTACACTATGGGAAAAATGAGGCATGAATATCATTTTTTTTAGACCTGAAGTGGCTAGTCCCTTAGCCCACTTCTGTGGTTTGATTATCTTGATAACAGGGTCAGCAGTTTGTATTATATCCATGCAGTCTATGTTAGAATTTTAACATTAAGCTAGCATTATATTAGGATCTTTAACTGAGAGGATAACAAGCATAGCTATCAAACACAAGAGACAATGAACACAGTGTTTTTGCTCAGGGAAACCATAAATGGAGAAAACCCTGCAACTTCCTTAGAGATAGAATCAACACCAAAAGTAAAACCCAAAATAGTAAGATGATCTCCCGACAGCAGTAACCTTCTTTCTTCCTAGCCCCAGTGTCTTATTTTTCCTCATCTATGCGCTACAACTGAGTGTGAGTGAGTGTGTGATAAGTAGAGAGGCTAGCTCTCTATTTATACTAATTCCTGACTTGACTAAACCCTACTAGGGCCGACTTCACTAGGTGAGTCTAACAACCCTAGTGCCCCGGAACTGCGGGGACATGAACCCTTGAACAATAGGAGGGTTACCCACATTGACTTGACATGACTTGATTACATTATAAAAACTCCTGATCGAAACATCGGGGCATGATATGACTCAATTACATTACAGACACATCCCAGAATAAACATCGGGGTATAATTAATAAGAAATATAAGTGAATACATTCCAAAGTTACAATTACATCAACACTCCCTCTTAACTAGGAAGGTATTCTCTCGACACAATTTATCAGCACAAATATTCTTCTCTATATCATCTAGATCATCACCGAGTCCTCATCATCTTCACCTTCATGTCATCTCTATCTTCAAGTCATCTTCATCTTCAAGTCATCTTCATCTAGATCTAGATCATCACTCGATCTAGATCATCATCACTGGATCTGGATCATCACTGGAACACCATCACTGGATCTGGATCATCACAGGTTCTATCTCATGATTCTTCTTGTCACAGGAAGTTCTATAGAGCCAGCCCTTTTTCATGCTGGTTGTAGGCCTAGCCTCCATGTAGGTCTTCTTCCGGCACTAATATCTGACCCTAAGTCAAAATGGCCCATCCAACACTTATATCTGATCATGTAGGAACCAATCCTATAATCATATCAAAAATTCACGCCCAGCACTCACATCTGACCATGTGGGAACATATCCCACAACCCTGTCAGAAAGGCCTAGCACTCACATTTGATCATGCAAGGAACCAATCCAACATACATGTCAAAAAGGATCTGCACTTACATTTGACCATGTGAGGAACCAATCCAACATACATGTCAAAAAGGCTCTGCACTTACATTCGACCATGCGAGGAACCAATCCAACCTACATGTCGAAAGGGCTCTGCACTTACATTTGTCCATGCAAGGAACCAATCCGGCATACATGTCATAAGGGCTCTCAGCCCTAAGCTAAGGATTCTTGGTAACTGACCAGGTACCTCCATTCAGAGAATGGAATTTAGCACTTATATCTGATCATGTAGGAACCAATCCTACAGTCACATCAGAATGGCTCAACACTCATATCTGACATGGAAGGAACCAATCCTCTCACCATGATAGAATGGCTCAGCACTTACATCTGACCATGGAAGGAACCAATCCTCTCACCATGATAGAATGGCTCACAGACTCATGACTTCCCTTTGGAGGGAACCTTGATCTGGAGAACACCAAGCTTCTCCCCGAAGTACTCAGACTTCACCCTAGCCAATGGCTTTGTCAACACATCAACTATCTGTTCGTCTGTCGCAACATACTGGAGCTTCACTGCTCCCCGCTGTACCATATCCCTGATATAGTGATACTTGATCTCGATATGCTTCAACTTGTCATGGAACACCGAGTTCTCCGACAACTTCATGCAACTCTGGTTGTCACAATGTATACAAGTAGAATCCATCTGGAGATCAAATAAATCAGACAGTAGCTTCCTCAGCCATACTACCTCACAACTAGTTGAACAAGCTGTGACATAGTCTGCTTCAGCTGTACTCAATGCCACACAGGATTGCTTCCTGCTAAACCAAGAGATCACACCTGATCCCATACTGAAGCAACATCCTGAAGTGCTCTTCCTATCGATGGCACTACCTGCCCAATCTGAATCAACATAACCCTCCAGGTTAATATTCTGATTCACCTCATACTTGAGCCCATAATAAATTGTACCCCTCAAGTACCTTAGAATATGATTTGCAGCAATCAAGTGAACATGTCTTGCAGCTTTCAAAACTTGGCTCAAGGTGTTCACAGAAAAGAAAATATCTAGTCTCATGTTTGTTAGGTACATCAAGGACCTAATCATCTGACGATACATCATAGCATCAACCGCTTCTGATGAAGCATCACTCAATAGCTTCAGGTTCAATGCCATAGGTGTGGTCATGACCTTTTAGTCCATCATCCCGAACATCTTCAGGATCTTTACTGCATACTTCCATTGTCCGAGGGAGATTCCATCCGCATTCTGCCACACCTCCATGGCTACAAAATAGTGTATCATACCCAAGTCCTTCATTTCGAACTTGGTAGTAAGCTTTCTCTTCGTATCAACAATCAACCCATCCATACCTGTTACAAACAGATCATCTACATACAGTAGGAGCATCACTGGGTTGTCATCTTCAACCTTGTAGTAAAGGTTGGAATCTGCTTTACTTTTGTTAAAGCCCAAACTAGATAGAAAGCTGTCAATTTTGTCGTACCATGTCCTGGGTGCCTGTTTCAAACCATATAGGGCTTTCTTCAATATACACACATGAAACTCCCTATCATGTGTCTCAAAACCGAGTGGCTTCTCTACATACACTTCCTCTTCCACTACACCATTCAAGAAAGCAATCTTGACATCCATTTGGTGTATCTTTCATTTCATTATTGCAGCTAGAGAAAGTACTGATCTGATGGAAGTGTATCTGGCTACAGGTGCAAAGGTTTCTTCATAATCTATTCCTTCTTTCTGTGAGAAACCATGAGCCACGAATCTTGCTTTATATTTCTCTATGCTACCATCTATAGCATGCTTGATCTTGTAGATCCATTTGGAAGTTACAACCAACTTCCCTTTTGGTCTTGGGACAACATCCCAAACATTGTTCTTCATGATCGATTGATACTCTTCGATCATAGCATCCTTCCATTCTTTCCGTTATGCCACTTCTTCATAATTGGAAGGTTCTTTATTGATAAAGTCACGTAGTAAAGCTACATACCCAGAGCAGGATCTGGTTCTCTTTCTTTCTTTGTGCTTCTCTTTTGGAGCTCCATATCTTTCCGCACCTTGGATAGCTTCTCGTACCCAAGCAGGTTTCCTCTTGTGAGGATTCTTCTCTTAAGGTGGATCTACAGGTTCTTGAGGTTCTTCAAATTCTTGATCTTCTTCTTGAGTTTCTTCGTTCATGGTTGTATCATGAATTCTAGGTGCTTCTTCTTTTTCAGGATCTTCAGTAGGTCTCTTTTTGGATTTGTTGTAAGCTGAGTCTTCGTCAAATGTTACATCCCTTCTAATGTTGATCTTCTTGAATCCTGGGAAGTATATTCTGTAAGCCTTCAATCTTTCAGAATATCCCACAAATATACCATTCTTTCCTAAAGGATCTAATTTTGTCCTCTTTTCTTTCGAAATGTGTATGTACACTGGACAATCGAATATTTAAGATGGCTGACTTCTAGTTTCTTGCTAGAAAAGACTTCTTCAGGTGTCTTGTTCTTGAGTACTCTGTGTGGAGTACGGTTCTATACATACACCTCTGTTCTGGTAGCCTCTGCCCATAGATGCATGGGAATATCTTGATCATGAAGCATTGCTCTTACAGCTTCCATGATAGTTCTATTCTTCCTTTCTGCAACCCCATTCTGTTGTGGATTATATGGAGTGGATAACTCCCTCTTAATCCCTGATTCTTTGCATAAGTCTTTGAATTCATTTGATGTGAATTCTCCGCCATTATCTGATCAAAAGGTCTTGATCTTGTTTTCTGTGTGGTTCTCGATCAAGGCTTTGAATTCCTTGAACTTGTTGAAAACTTCATCTTTGTTCTTCATGAAGTAAATCCATGTCTTCCTAGAATAATCATCAATGAAAGAAACGTAGTATACATACCCGCTTAGTGAACTTGATGACACTGGTCCGCATACATCGGAGTGGATGATTTCCAATATTCACTTTGCCTTGCTCTCGCTACTTGGAAATGTCTTCTTTGTATTTTTTCCTTTCGCACATCCTTTGCAGAACCCTTCATGTTTTGCTTGAATTTCTGGAAGACCTTCAACAGCTTTGCTTGCAAGTGGTAGTGCTCTGTAGTGCACATGTGCAAGCCTTCTGTGCCAAAGTTCATTTGGCTCTACCATGTCATGGACCAAATCTTATTCTAGATGGCCCTTCAATTTGTATAATCCTCCTTCTTGTTCTCCAATTACTATTGCATCATCAATAGTCTTTTCTCTTTACCACATGAGGACTTGGCCATCTACAAATGCAACCCTCATGCCTTTTGCATCCAGTGTTGATATGGAGAGAATATTCCTCTTTAGTCCTAGTACAAACAAGACATCCTTAATTTTTATAGACTTTTTAGAGTCTAGCTTGTAGGAGGATTCACCACTACCTTTTATCGGATATTGGTAGTCATCCCCAAGTTTCACCTTATGGGGTGAATTATGTTCGGATAGTTTCTCAAAATATTCCTTGAAACCTGTCATGTGTTTGGAAGCCCTACTATCAATAATCCAATCTTTGCTTCCATGAGTGACTGTTCCCATGAGAGAGGAGATCAGAACGTATTCTTCTTCACTTGAAGTGTCTTCACTTTCTTGTTTTACTTTCTTCCCGGGAGGATCATCATCCTTAGCAGTGTGAGCATGATGCCTTCTTTTGGAGTTCTTCTTCTTGGATCCATTCCTATTCATGGGACAATTTCTAGCAAAGTGTCCTATTTCATTGCATGTATAACATATGAGTTTGGATGGATTTTTTTGATGAGAATGCTTACCTTGGTGATGATGATTTTCCCTTCTTCCTTTCTTGGAGTGTATTGTGAGAGCTTGTTCTTAACTTCCCATCTTTTCTTCTCGAGCTGCTATTCGAGATTCTTCTTAATAACATTCTTCCCATAGTCTACTGAACTTGACTAATTTCTTCCTAGCATAGATTCCTTGGATGAAAGAATCCCATGACCTGGGGAGACCATTCAAGGTTGTCATCATAATTTCTGCATTCTCCACTTCTTCATCTACTACTTCCAGCTATTCTTTGATCTGGGAGACCCTTGTGAAGTGTGACTGGATGGTTTCCTCATTCTGGATCTTTACATTCTTCAACTAGTTCTTTAGAGTCATCTTCTGGTTGATGTTCTTCCCTTCAAACAATTTGGTTAGGGCATCAAACATAGCTTTAGGTGTCTTGAGGGAGGAAACTTGTGGTATGAGGTGATCCTTGATTGAATTAGCAATGATCCTCTTTTCCATAACCAACTTCTTCTTATGTAAGGCCTTAGTCTCATCTCCCTCTGGAACTAGAACCTCCTCATGGATGTAGGAGTCCAAATTATTTTCTTCCAGAACCAGGGAGATCCTATACTTCCAGGATCAGAAGTTATCAGCTCCCTCAAGATTTTCGTCAACCTTGGTATGATGAGACATCTTAACAGAGAACCTCAAATGGAAATACAAAAGATTTAGATCTTACCAAGTCAAGATGTAGGATCTGGATTTGGAGTTGAAATTCTGCAGTGCTGGTTCAGGAGCAGATTAGGGTTTTTCTTTTCCAGAGTTTTGTCCAACCAATGATTTGATCTTGATCTCTAAACTTCAATTTTGGGGAGGAGATCAATCTAGGCCTGGGCTCATTGAAAAATTCCACTTCAGTGAAAAGCCCTAATTTTTAGCAGTAGTGTCGGGTCCAAAACTGAAAAACCTCAAAATTGGATTCTGCTTCGACAGAAAGATGTGCCCTAGGGAGGAGAGTTATTCCAACCTTCTTTTTCTGAAAATATGTGGAGAGAGATCCACAAAGTAGGAATCCCTAGTTCTCGCAGCTGCACAATGTCTTCTTCTCAGGTTAACTCTGATACCATGTTAGAATTTTAACATTAAGCTAGCATTATATTAGGATATTTAACAAAGAGAATAACAATCACAGCAATCAAACACAAGAGACAATGAAAACATTGTTTTTCCTCAGGGAAAACATAAATGGAGAAAACCCTACAACTTCGTCAGAGATAGAATCAGCACCAAAAGTAAAACCCAAAACAGTAAGATGATTCCCGACAGCAGTAACCTTCTTTCTTCCTAGCCCCAGTGTCTTCTTCTTCCTCAGCTATGCTATACAACTGAGTGTGAGTGAGTGTGTGATAAATAGAGAGGATAGCTCTCTATTTATACTAATTCCCAACTTGACTAAACCCTGCTAGGGCCAACTTCACTAGGTGAGTCTAACAACCCTAGTGCCCCGAAACTGCAGGGACTTTAACCGTTGAACAATAGGAGGGTTACCCACATTGACTTAACATGACTTGATTACATTATAGAAACTCCCGATCGGAACATCGGGGCATGACATGACTCAATTACATTATAGACACATCCCAGAATAAACATCGGGGTATAATACATAAGAAATACAAGTGAATACATTCTGAAGTTACAATTACATCAAAAATCTGTTATTTGTAATCCCTCCTGTTGCCAAGTGTCGTATCCCTAGAGTTTCAAAATAGCTAACATGGGGAGGGTGTCCTTCAGTAAAGGTATGCTAATAGGAATGAAATCCATAAAACACCATATTCAGGACATCCAGGTTATCAAAACTGAAAACTGAAAGTAGCTTAACAAATATGAAAACTGAAGTAGCTGAATATATTGCAAGGTGTTTAGAATGTCAACAGGTAAAAACCAAACACCAATACCCAGTTGGTTTGCTACAACCTTTACCTATTCCTAGTTAGAAATGGGAAGTGATTAGTTCAGACTTTATTACTGGACTGCCTAGAAATCAGAATCAGAATTACTCTATTATGGTAGTGGTTGATAAGTTAAGTAAGGCAACTCATTTTATACCTGTTAAAACTACTTACAAGGCTGCCAATATAGCTGATATTTTTCTAAAATAGATCTTTCAATTACATGGGGTACCAAAAATCATAATCTCAGACAAAGATCCTAAGTTCACAGGGAACTTTTGCAAGTCCTTGTTTAAAGGATTAAATACAACATTGAATTTAAGTACTTCTTTCCATCCTCAAACAGATGGACAAACTGAAAGGGTAAACCAGGTACTGGAAGATTTATTGAGAATGTATGTGAAAAATCAGCCAAGTAAGTGGGAATACTATTTACATCTAGTAGAATTTGCGTATAATAACAATTATCAGGAATCAACTAGATTCAGTCCATTTGAAATTTTGTACGGATGAAAATGTAATACTCCTATCTCTTGGAGTAATCTAGTAGATAGATTGGTATTGGGTCCAAAATTGTTGAAAGAAATGGAGGAAATTGTGAAACAAGTGCAAGGAAATTTAAAAGTGGCACAGGATCGACAGAAGAGTCAAGCAAACTTAAAAAGAACTCCAAAGGAGATCCAGGTAGGTGAACATGTGTTCATCAAGGTAAGGCCCAAGAAAAGCTCTCTAAGACTAGAGAGTTGTGCAAAATTGGCACCTCGTTACTGTGGTCCATTTGAAATATTGTCTAGGATTGGTCAAGTAGCCTATCAATTAGCATTACCACCTAACTTAAGAGTACACAATGTTTTTCATATTTGCGTTTTAAAGAAATATGTTCATGATGCTACTCATGTGGTTAATTGGAATGTTGTACAAGATGAACTAGAAGGAGAATTCCTGTTGGAACCGGACTGTATCCTCGGGAGGAGGAAAATTACACTTCGGAACTGCACCATTGGACAGGTGAAGGTGCAATGGAAGCACCTTAGTCCTGAAGAAGCCACCTGGGAATTGGAAAGTAAGATGCAAGATGCATATCCAATTCTGTTCCAGGGGACTTCAGAGGATGAGGAATAAATAACATCGAGGATGATGTTATATTTTAAGGGGGTGTGTATGTCACATGCCCCAATTTTGTAAAACAATGTTATCTTATTTTGATATTATTCCCAAACATTATGTTAAATTTAATGCTAAGTGGAAACTGATGACTCAGCAGAACTAAGGATGTGGAATGTAATTCTGAATATTTAATTTTTAATAAATAAAAAGTGGAGACAACAACGTAGGAGAGCTATTAAAAAGAGTGTCACTGGTAAAGTGGTGGAAGGAACTAGGTGGAGAGCAAACAGACAAGTGGCAGCATCCTCAAACACTTCCTATGTTGCAAGTGGAAAATCCCTACATTTGGGGTCATGATCCCCCAAGAAAGTGGGATCAAAGCAGGTGGCTCAATTAATGACAACTAACCCAAAAAGATCTAGGAAATCTTATTAAAAGTGCCCAGTGTAGAGAGCTAAGGCTGCTCATTCCAGGAGAAGAATCATTCAGGTGAATGCACTTCAAGAAATTTATTGGGAAAGGGAAATTGAAGGAAGGTGTTTGAGGGGTAAACTGCAGGAAGTTGATCTAGTACAGCTTTGCAACTGAAAGATCTTACTGCAGTATACAGATTTGGTATTGAGTCTTAGGACTGGTACTTTGTTGATTGCTCCACCTATTTCCAGCTAAGCAGACCAGAACAGGCTCGGGGGTCCTGAGAAGTCGTTGTTTGAGCGCTCTCTAGGAGTTGGTAGGGAGGAACGGCCTTCCATTGTTGTTGTCATCCAGCTTCAAAGACAGGTTTCATTATCTTTTAATTCCTGTGTTATAGTTTATCTCTATATATGATCAGTAAATGAATGATGTTATGATATGTTGTGTTAAAACCTCTTAGTTATTCTAGACTAAATCTGTACTGTGATGAAAGATAAACCTACCTGTGTTTTTCCCCATCTGAAGTAATCCAGATCGTACTCTAGCACAGGTAGTTTGTTTAAGTAAATAAAGTATGATAGGATTATAAATGAATTGAATATTTATGTTTTCAGAGTAGTGAAATGTTACTTTGTAATAGATAGATGCTTTCTAGAAAGATTATTAAATTGTTGTAGACATGTTATCAGAAATAGACTATGCAAATAGCATGTTAATACAGAATATTACTCATAGTACTAATTGACATTAGTAGGTATATGTTATCAATCATTTTCTACACAGTATTTATTTACATAAACTGTACTTTTTCTTGGAAATAGAAGAATTAGTCTTATCAACTGGATGTTAATAGCTTATGATAAGAATATATATAAATATATTACTGATAGTTTTTCCCTTTAGTAACAATTAATATTCTTGTATCTATTTGATCTATAATTAAATAATATGATAAAGGTTACAATAGACCTTACTGAGCTTAATAGCTAAAGGACAGAAGTAACTTAGGGTTTTAAGAAAATACTGTAAACCATATTATACTTTTGTAGAACTGTGTAAATATAAAGAATATTGATAAGTATGGAGGTTCTTTAACTTTGTATTCTAAATAATCCACAGATACAAATTAAATTAAACTAACGCAATTATTACAGACTGCTTTCAGTCATAACCACTATATAAACAAGATTTAACATAAACTTGAGAATGTATGTACTACTTAAATAATAGTAGTATAAATGTAAATAACATTATTATTATTCTTAAACAAAGACAACTATAGGTTTATAATTTATAAATACAAATTAAAGAAAAACTCTATACAGTAATAAAAATTACAAGGTAATAACATAGGAAACGTTATACTATTTAAAATAAAAGGGAGTAAAACCCTAGCTCATGAATTGAGAATAAATAATAAATATTGAAATATAAATTATAAATAATTCTAAGTACTGTAGTAACCTAGGTCATACTTATTGTCTAAGAGGTGCAATTTCCTTTATAAAAGAAACATCATCTATTAATAACAGCATTTATCTAATTACTGGGATTCAAACCCTTAAAAATAATACATTACCATTACCGACATAATAATCATTTCTCGTGTAAACTGTGTAATCATCTTAGATAATTAAATAATCCAATCTCAGTCCTTTAAGGACAAATAGACTAAAATAGAGAAACAACATAATTATTAACTTAAGAGTAAAATAAACCAGACAAGGGTTTTACAGGTTAAACCCTAACTTGCGAATTTCATCAAATACTCAAGATTTATATCACAGTTGTGAGTACAGCTTTCAAAATTTAACATATAAAAACTTGATAAATACTCAAACAGAGTTTAACTTCATTAATTTTCAAAAAGGGTATAAACCCTAAACTTTACAGAGTACAGCTCAACGGCTAGCAATCAAAAACAAGTTGCAGCGAAGCTATCTTTGCAAGTACACATTCAAAACTGATTGTGAAGCCAAGATTCAACCAAAAACACTACACTCACAAAGCGCATCCACCCTATCAAGGGTTTGATTCTAAAAACATGTGTATAATAACCTGTAACAGTATAAAAATAGCACAGTATAACTCGTGGAAAGACGAGAAAGGGTATTCAAACACTGGGTTAGTCCAACGACCACCCCAACTTCATTTAAGGAGAGAACCCATCCTTCAAACCACGGGGCTTACCCGAAATGGAGCCACGATCCACGGCTATTGCAAGGGTAGACTTATTATCCTTGTACGAGCTGCACTTCAACGAGCACCTGTAGCAAGTGTAAACCCTTGTCAGCAAATCATCATACATGTAAAAAGATGGAAAGTATTATCTTTATCGAAACTTATTGCATACAAAAGAAAGGTTTATGTAATCTTTACCTATCACGGGGAGTATGGTGAGCCATTTTTCGAGCACTGTCACCTACAAATGACACAGTGGAGTGCCCATCAACTGTCAAAACTTCACACAATAGCAAGATACAAAGAGCTAAGAATGAAACTAAAGATTCAACAAACTACACAGACTTTGGGGAGAGGGTTTCACACGCAGAGAAATGCAAACAACAAGAAGAACAACTCCACGATTGACAGAGAAAGAACTAACACTCAAAACCACTCAATGGAGGACGGAGGCAGCACAGAGTCAAGGCATAATGCACTGGTAACCAGGAGAATGACGGTGGCCATGGAAGACGAGCTCAATCAACCCTAGAGCAACGTAAACTGTGAGACAACAATGCTTTAGGTTAAGTTTCCTGAGTGTTTGATACTCTCTACACATGGACAGGATTCCTCCACGTAGCCTTAAATTTATTCAACAATGAGGGTCTTGATCCATAGTTCCTACATGGAGAAATATATTATTTGTTTGATTTTGCAGTGCGGGGTAAAACTATAATGACAACCAATAATTTGGAGCCAAGCTCTAATCATTTGCATTATTTATCATATGCACCTAATCACCAAATTATTATCATTGAAGAGTTTACGTTGACTAAGCATGGTGTCATGTATAACTATAAACATAAACCCGACATGGATTAAGCCAAAACCCTTGCCATAACAACATATATTGTTTTATATTAAACATTACCATATCGAGTTAAGCGATGGTATAACTATTTTCTAACTTGGTTTTAATTAGTTAGATAGCATATGATATATGTTATGTTTTTAGATTAGGACATAGTTGAGTCTTAGTATAGTTTTTCTAGAGTACATAATAACTATTACAAGACCGTGGCGACTCTAGTAACAAAGCTTTAAGACCCTTGAGTTTTTCCTTGCAAACTTGAACCCGATGCGGGTTGGGATTTGAGTGCTTGGTAAGTTAACCATTGATATACCACTCATTTTTATAGCTTGGGTGTAGTAAACACTTTTTACTTTAAGAATATTCTAAGTCTAACATTTATAGATAGGATCTTATAATAATAATGCTAAGAAGTTAAGTCTAGAATTGAATACGTGACAATAACAAACTTTTGTAAATGGATGGCTTATCAAACAAGTCAATTATGCATAACTAAGAATTATAAATGAACTGATAACTCCCATAGCATCGAAACTATGAAGTATTACAAATTTTAAAGATAAGAGTATTATTACAAAATTATGTCGTATAGTTTATGCGACATTACTTTGTTAATACTTGGGAGTATTTCCAACTTGGCTTTATGTTCATACAAAGTGTATAGTGGATAGTAAGATAATTACAGAGATAAAACTGATGATAGGAATAAGGACGATCCTATTACATTTTCAAAAATAAGTAGAACTCAGAGTTATACTTGGGAACAAAGTATGGGTAGCCTTAAGCTCTTGTAGAAGAGTATAATGGTCATAGTTTCTATATTCCAAAGTTCTTACTATTTATAAGATAATAGGTTATGATTACTCTATAGAAATAAGTTAAGGGCCAATGATTATACAAGTAAGACAAGATAATATTGCAAAATATTGTTAAGTAAAACAATGTTTATGAGTATTACTAACCACTTAGATTAAAGAAGAAATACACATATTTGAGAGTCCAATGATAAAGTTGCAATTATGCTGTACTGTCATTACACTTTTTCCAAGCTTGTTTATTTGAACAATTGATGAAAATCAAATGATTTTACCTTACAGGAGTTGTCTAGTGTTTAGCAGCTTATTGTACTAAGATTTTAATTTGCAAACAAAATACCGCTGACACTAATAAATCTTTTAAAATATATACTCGATCGATCATACCTGTAAAAACCTATAAGAAACAGTATTCATCTGTGTTAGCACAAATGCTAAGTAAGACCCGGATGTAAAAGTAGATTCCACCTACTGACATAAAAGAGCTAATCAGTAAACTAAAGTAATTAACACACAAAAATATTTTTATCCTGCTACGAAAAATAAACTATTAAGAAACCACTTACTTAACTAATCTTCAGGCTAACTGTTAGCTGTTAGTAGAACTGTAGGTTATAACATTTATTATTCACTCAAAAATTTTAATTTTTTGTGAAAAATTGGGGCTGTGACAATCGACTCCTTTCGGTTTTTCTTCTCTTTCCTGATCTGAATCTTCTCCCACTCCTTAGGAACCCAACCTTGAGTTCTGGTTCTGTTCTTCTTGGGAACATTTCCACATACTCCTCCCCATGTTCTTACCTGCTTGTTAGTGACATAGCCCCTTCCTAGACACAAGGCTCAACTATTTAGGTGCAAAAGACCCTTCTCATAAGCAAGTAGATTTATCCATGTACTTATGCTCAATAAGTATCTCCTTCGTGGTCCTAGGAAGAAATCTCGTTCGGCTTCACTATATGAAGTTATGGTATCTATTGCAAACTCTGTAATATACCCTTCCAATATACTATCAACCCAAAAATCAACAGCGCTTGAGACAACATTACTTACACTGGTTACCTCCTGAACCAATTGGTCACTCCACTCGGTAATCTCCCTTGTCTGGTAGTTGGTCCGTCTAGATGCCAATCCTACCAACCATTCATGCAGTAGAACAGGGAACTCAACAAAGAAGATCTCATGAATATCAGAGTATATGTAATCATCCAACCATATTTCTGCGCTAAACCATGTTCATGCACTTTATTCTTGTGCAAACGCCAGTGTTTTAGCATCCAGCCAATATTATATCTCCTCCTTCGTTGGGTGCCACACCATCTCCCTGATTTAATCAAATGTCCCAGCAATAGAACCATTTGGTGGCCACTTTTCCCCACTTGCGCGACCCAGGTTCTACGCATCCCACCGATCCAACAACTACCCGAGATATCAACCCAATAGAGCAAGCCCCATTGGCAACACCTACGAAGGAGGCGTAGTCTCACTCGAGATATCTCATAGATGGGTAACCACCTGAACCATGTTTCCGTGATTGCCGAGGAAGTGTAATCCCTTGGTTCTTCACAACCAAGGAGCTCAATGAAGGTAGCAGGACAATTGGATGGAGGAGTCGGTTCTGTGTGAATGAGCACAACTATATGTCATCGCGCACGGCCTGACTTTCCTTTCTCCCTTGCAGCTGGCGCAACTAGTGCAGCACAGCTAACTCGTGTCAATCGGCGCTATGACTTAAGTCGGGATTCATAACAGGAATACATAATGATATATATTTATACAGCATCCATTCATCAAGACATTCTATTCATCCATCTATTAATTGTAAGAAACTAACAAGAACTTAACCATAATTAACATTACACAGAATCACTCACATAAACTTTCACCACATAAATCATTTATTTGGACACAAGAAATAACATGGAAACCCATCTGGGAAAAACCACCAAGGTGCTCTTCATCTGGCATTAGAAAGGCTATAGCACCTTGCATTCTGCAGGATGTAGACTAATCTTGAGATATGTATTTAAGTTCAGACTCATAGTTCTCATGCTCCCTAGTTCGCTCATCTACTCTACTCCTACTCCTAGTGGTCTGCTCCCACTACAGCTCGATCTGTGACTCAAAAGCCCCTCTAATTCTACCATACTCTTCTTGAGTCTACTCCTCTTTTAATTGCTATGACATTACAACATGGCTGGCATCCCCCTCCATGGATTACCCTTGAATAACAATCTACTGAAAGATGAATAAAGATTAGTGAAACCCTTACAGACTAACAGACTAACCGTGCTTTGTGACATCAACCAAATAGACTCAGAAGTAGGAAAATAATATTGACCAACCTTCTAACCATTGCATCCTTTCTATTTATACTAATTTACATGGCCACATAAGGCCAACTGCATCCCGGTAGTCTGTTAGCCATCACCATCAGCCATCCCTCTAGTTACAGTTGTGGTGATCATTCCTTAACACAAGGCACTATCGGCCTGACTTACAAGTATCTTCTCGTATGTACTTAGATGCACGCTTACGCCAACTTATATGGCCATGATCTGGATTCCATATCTGTAGCTAGGGTTTTCACCCTAGCTTGTGCTGATGAGCACCTACTAAGGAATCTGGAATCCTTAGTAGCAGTTCAATAATGTAAACAAAAATAGACTGAAGTAAAGACTAAGCTAAAGCAGTAAAAAGTAAATAACGTAAAGCAAAAATAGTAAAGAAATGTATAATAGTGATTTTTGGTAGATATTACCTCCAATGAGGAGGTTGGGGGAGTCCGTTGCACTGGTCCGTTGTCAGTGGCTTCGAGCTCCAAGCTGCTTCCTTTCCTTCACCAGTGGTGGAAAATGGGCCAAAAAGGTTCTCAATGGTGAAAATAGCTTGATGGTAAGCTAGGGTTTCGAGAATGATTTCGGCAAAGGCAGGATGCTTATGACTGTGGATGTGAAATGAGGGGTCTCCACCACTTATTTATAGTTTTTTAGTGATGGAGTGCTGGCCCATGGTTTTTGGAAACCATGTGGTTTAGGGCAGCTTGTTTAGGGTTTTTGTTATTTTAGGGTTTTCCTCCTTTTTCCTCATTATTTTTATTCCTTTTCTTCCCCTTTTGGGGATTTTTGCTATTTTTGGAGGAATTTTGGTTATTTTTGGAGGAAAAAGGGGTTTTTAGGCCTTTTAGAGCCTTTTTAAATGGTTTTATGGCCTTTTGGAGGCATTTTTTAGGCCTTTTGGAGGCTTTTAGTGGGATTTTCAAGGAAATATGGTGGGTAAATGGACGAATGAGCCATGAAATGGGGTAGATGAGGTAGTTAACCATTTTTGGGTGTTAACAGATTGCCCCCTGATGTGCGAGGGCAGGAGCTCATCGTATGGCCGATGGACATCATGAGTCATTCTTGGTTTGTGTTGTGGGGATGGATAAGAGAAGGAAACAGCTGAAGTCCGGGACACCGATCTCGAACCACCTGCAAGGACTGAAAAATACATAACCTCAATAATGGATGAGGGATCATCTGATAATATGGACGAGGCGGGCATTCCCATGCTCGTATCAAAATATAACATAACAATATAAAATGGTCCTCAAATATAGGATGAGGAAACAATCTCAATATATGGACGAGGCGGGCATACCCATGCTCGTATCAAGATACATGAAAATAACTGTGAGCCCCGAAAAGAGGGACCTGTAAGATACATAGGAACTGCTGTATATATCATAAGTGTCCAGGGGGGACACAAATCTGGAACATACTGCTGAGCTGACTATGTCTGAGCGGAACCGCTGAAAAACTGGAATGACAGCAGTGTTACTGAAAGGGGTACCAAAAGTACTGGTGAGCTGCTGGATCAGAGTGACACTGAACTGGAACTGAACTGGAACTGGTCATGCTCACAATGGTACACTGAACTGGAACTGAACTGGGTACTCAAGGAAGCATAGGATGGGATGGCTTCCGAATACAAACGCCAACGCAGCCCGGACATCCACGGGAACATATAACTGGGTGTTCCGAAGTGACTCACCAATGTGCTAGAGTCGGGGGAAATCCGGGGTCTTCGACAAAAATGGAACGGACATATAAATCCTGCGCGATTCTCAACGATGCGAATAAGGTACTGAAGTCGAGCATGTGAGAAACAACCATTCGGAGAGGCAATGATGACTCCTCTCAAAATGGTCCGTAGGCACTCACCACAGATGGTGATGGGTCCAAGGCGCAGGGCCTCTGGGTCTATCCTCTGGAATAGAGGGGCTGTCGTCGACAGAGGGAGACCTGCAACTATCAAGGCAATGATGTTTCCTTGACAGGAGCGCGAGGTGCAAACCGAACTGTGATAGAACTGATGATAAGGGTGATAAAGTGTTGGGACGAACTGGGCAAGTAGAGTGGGTGGACTCAAACTTCCTTTGTTCAGAGTATGAAGGCGGGGATGACCGGGCAGCACATGAAACTGATGGGTGGGAAAGGGGTCATAGCTGTACGGGATCTGGGCAGTTTACTGGGCTGAGGGAGACTCAAGCGGTGGTAATATGGTAGGAAACTGCAGAATACTCTGAACAAAGGCGACCTGATTGGAGGTGCTGCCGAGAAGATTGGTCATAGCGCCAAGAGACGCGGAGGGATTTCTTCGTGGAAGAAATGGTACTGTCATGTGGATTTTACGAGCCCAGGACAGTTCATGCTCGTGGTTGCTTTCAATTTTACGGAGTCTGAAAGCAAATAAGAAGACTCTGTAGTGATGGGATGGTACTGTCATGTGGATTTTGCGAGCCCATGACAGTTAATGCTCGTGGGTGCTTTCATATTTAAGGAGTCTGAAAGCAACGAAGAAGACTCTGTAATGAATGAAGTAGCACTGTCATGTGGATTTTGCGAGCCCATGATAGTGAATGCTCGTGGTTGCTTTCATGTTTAAGGAGTCTGAAAGCAAGTAAGAAGACTCTGAAAGAACGAAATAGCACTGTCATGTGGATTTTGCGAGCCCATGACAGTTAATTCTCGTGGTTGCTTTCATGTTTAAGGAGTCTGAAAGCAAATAAGAAGACTCTGTATGTGGAATGAAATGGCACTGTCATGTGGATTTTGCGAGCCCATGA
>LPNX010095933.1:5658-17157 GCA_001517045.1 Pseudotsuga menziesii
CTCAAACGTAATAGGCAAAGCTCAAAGTTTCACAATTCCAGATTGATTATTCCTAGATTGTAAAATGTGTTATTTTGACTAGAGATTTGGCTCCAGGTGTCTTTGCTCCAGGTGTCTTTGGATATAACATGTTGTCCCAAATCTATTTCAAAGCCCAGAAGATGATGCCTTACTTCTTATTTTTTTGTTGTTGTTTAGATTTGATAGGCACTAGTAGATTCCTGTTGGCCCCTCGAATCTATAATGGATATGTTAACGAGGGATTTGATTCTTGTTAAGCCCCCAAATCGGATGCTCACACTTTTTTGTTTTTAAAATTTTGGGTTAAGTTGGGTTTTATGTAAGTTGTTTGGTTAATTCTTGTGCAGGGAGAAAATCTTGGTACCGAGGTCGAAGCCGTTTGTGACCTTCATGGGAGATGAGGCTTGTCAACCTATTATCACAGGAAATGACACAGCAGTGGCTATAGGAACGGATGGCCTGCCAATGAAAACGTTCCGCAGTGCAACTGTGGCGGTTAACTCTGATTATTTCACAGCTTATAACATCAGATTTGAGGTTGATTTCAGACAAATGACTTTGTTATTTAGGTCCCCATATCTGGGCTAGTGTTTTACTAACTGTAATTGAAATCACAATTTTCGATTTGTATGCAGAACACAGCTCCTTATCCAGAAACTGGAAGCAACGGTGGTAGCGGTAAGACTATCTGTGCTGAGTTTGCTTTACTAAGATTGCATCAAAAAGGCACAGACAGTGTATTTCGATGTGTCTGTATTGCTCCTATAGAAGCTCTTGCCAAAGAGCGATATCGGGATTGGGAGCAGAAATTTGGCAAAGGATTGGAACTGAAAGTAGTTGAGCTGACAGGTGAATCTGCAACTGATTTGAAGCTCCTTGAAAAGGGCCAGATAATAATAAGCACACCAGAGAAATGGGATGCTTTGTCTCGGAGATGGAAACAGCGCAAACTGGTTCAATGAACTTCATTTAATTGGAGGAGAGGGTGATAATCGAAACCTAAGCAATTTGGAAATTCTGAAATTGCATTGCCCTTTGTTGAAAATGCTGCCCAGGCTGGATTACTTCATGAAAAAAATGAAATATTTTTTTTTTTAAAAACCTCCACTGCCGTCGCTTAAGCGACGGTTCTTCCTGTCGCTTAAGCAACGCTTAAAGCTAATTTTCGTCGCTTTACCGACAGTTTTTAATGTCGTTTAAGCGACGCTTTTTCTTAAGATCTGTCGCTTATCCAATGCTTTTTTTGAAATCTGTCGCTTAAACGACGGAGATATCTGTCGCTTATCCGACACGTGCTCTTGATATATGTCGCTTTACCGACGACATGAAGGCTATTTTTTCAAAAAAAATTTAATACCGTCGAAGATATTCTATCGCTTAACCGACGCTTTAGATTTAACCGACGGTTACGTGGGTGTCTCTTAAGCGATGGTTATTTAGGTGTCGGATAACCGACGATAAGTTTCCGACACTTAAAAAAAAATCAAAGTGTCGTACATGCGACAGGGAAGTGTCAAAAATCCGACAGTTCCGCCGTCGGATTTTTGGTCGAAATGTAGTAGTGGGATGTCCCCGGAAATCTATTCCTACATAGGGGTAATCATCGATGGCAACTATCTGCTACCACCACCATGGTAAGAAATCAGCTGGGTAGGGGTTAGACACCCTACCTACGCCCAGTCTGTGCATACCATCTGCCCAACATCATTGGGCCGAATCTCGAACCCCGTGAGGAGGAACATCAGCTCTAGGGCTTAGCTCTGGAACACGCTCAAAGAATAACGTGTTAAGTATATTGCCGAAACCAAAGTTCTGTACCCTTCCCATCTTGCAGTCACTGAGCTGTTGCTTCATGTTACTCAATAGCATAGTGCTCCAATTGTAAACTATGGGTCTCATGCACTCCACTGCATAGAATATCAATGGTTGCGAGGCCTGGTGGAGTGATGCTAGAACAACCATCCTGCCAAGTGCCAGTAGTATGGCCTTCATGCTTAGTACCTGGATGGATTTTGTCGGGATCTGACTCCCAACCTTTTTCGTGTCTGAAAAACAGTATACTGCAATATACTCATCAATGGTGAGGCCACCTCCGAGCTCGCAAGAGCATAGGTTCACCACCTCTCCCCATCGAGACAATCCTGTAATGAAGTATATGTCCTCCACTTCTATAGTGAGGGACATCCCGTCGATATGGAAAGACCCTGAGTCTAGATCCTAGTAGTCTACTAGCATCTACCATAGTCTTAGTTTGGCCCTCAGGTTGCCAAGACACCAAAACTTGTATAGCCCACATGCTTGTAGAGCTTGTTGAGCCATCAAATCACCCTGAACAGCCTCTTCTACTTCTCCATGTTCCCTCTCCCTCCATTCTAGAACCATCCTGCACATTAAAAATAATTTTTGGTCATTATTTAACCTAAAAACAGTGTGCACGGCCACATACACGACTGTTTGCAAAACAACCGCGTATGTACATGGGTTTGGGCGGTTTTTCCGCGTATAGCCAGACCTATACGCTTAAAAAACATCGATTTCCATGTGGGCCAAGAATACTAATCTAGACTGGCCTAAAAGTAAAAAATTGACCATGGAAATTGAAAAAAATTACATAAAAATGGAAGAGGAGGACATGAGAAGTTACTTGGAACAAACGGTGTCGAATTTCACTGGACGAAGCTCCCGAAATCCGCATTTGAAGTTCTGAGCTCAAACGAGTAAAAATTTCAAATGATATGTAATTTTTGAATTTTTTACTATTTATAGAAAAAAAATTAAATTTTTGAAAATTTTTACCCCCTTTCTATAGTTTTGGACCATTTTGGACTAATATGATGATGTAGGAGTCTGTTTTGAGCGTCGTTTCGACCATTATTTTGATCCATTCATGCCACTCTCAGGTATTATGTCTAAAGTGGCATATAGGTTAGGTTTCACATCCTTGTGCATTTTGCATGACCTTATGACCATTTCATTATAACCTTAGGTACGAACCCATTCTATCTTGTCACAGAACCTTCTTGTTGTTTTAGAAGTGACATGATGTGAATGGTAGAGCTTGGCCATACATGGGTCCCCTAGTTAGCTCCTTTGCTGCATTTGGTGCCCATATCAACATTTTTCCCTTTAGGGTGTGGGAGTCCTTTGTATAGTATCGCCATGTGTTTGCGCAAGATCCTCATACTCCTCTTGATTTTTTTGTCGGTCTTTGTCCCCAGGACTCCCTTATGTCAAGTTGTAATTGCATTATCATGAGTTTTTCCTATCTCATTAAGCCTTATGTCGACTTCCTTGACTTTGATTATCAGCAATATAGCCCAAGCTTGTCTCATAGATCCATTATATATATCCTTTGCAGCTTGATTCCCCATTTTTACAGGGAGGGGACTTTCCCCCGAGTGTCATTATCCTACACATGTGTCCTTGCTTTGAGCATAGGTATGTTTCGCTGCTTGGAACTAGCTCATTTTCCCATTGACACTCGTCTCGTCCTAGTCTGTAACTATAAATCACTTTTATTCTTTTTCAAGATTTTCAAAATATTTGAAAAAGTCCATAAAAAAAAATCAAAAAACCAAAAAACTGGACAGGAAAAGATGTTATTGTAATGTCCCGGTTTTGACCTCGTTACATTATATGTATATGATGTATATATTGTAATGATCATGGTACAGAGCTAAAGGCCAAGGCCCCACCATTGATCGGTTATGCTACGTTTTGGATTTAATTTGTCACCGACGGTAAGTCAGGGCATGCGGCATATATTATGTTGGTCATCATGTAAATATGCATCTATAATTAATTAAATGAACCCGACCAGCTACAATCGCGGCAACTAAATCGAAAGGGGCATGATTTTCCCAAGGATAAGGAGCCTGAGGGAAATTATCAATCTTGGGCCAAAAGGGGAAAAACCCATGTGTCATCTTCCTTTGTTTTATTCCAACCACCTTCAATTAATAATTTCTACTGGTAGCTGAGGGAAGTTATGGCAATTAATTGTTTTGGGAGTGGGGTGGCAGGAATGTCAGTCCATGCCTCAACGCACACTCCACCCATAGTTGACTTCTGAATGGAAAGGAAAAACAACTATCACACACACACGCGGATTTTCTTCTTCTCTCCACGAGTTGTTGAACACCCACACACTGAAATTTCGCGTCCTCCTTGTTGTCTGTTCACCCACGAACAAAAACGGAGATGCTTTTCCTCACGCAGGACCTCCATTGTTGTTCATTCCTCACAGGGTCGGATTGTTCCTCACGCACAGGATTTTTCCTGGTTTTCCACCTGATGCAGTGAGCTGAGAGCCGTGCTTTTTCATCCACGACTGGCTGTGAAGGGCCATTCCCGTTTTTGGCTGTCTCTCAGACTATTGATCGCACACACAGACTATTTGGGACGTTTTTCCCTGCTATGAGTTGTGCTCACTGATAAGCTTCAGGACTGTTGTTTTCCCCACGCTATGAACCGTGTTGTTTATATGCCTTGAGGCTGTTGCAGACTGTTGAATATGTTTTCCCTGTTTAAGCTGTGACAGCTAGATTAATTGCCTGAGTGCAATGGTTGGTCTTTGGACTGTGGGAGGAGCAGGGATGTTGGCTTAGATTTGCTTGATAAACCTGGGGGCTGGAAACCACACAGAAAGAGCTAGAGGGCTGGCCTTCTTCTCCATCACCCCTAAATAGCACTGGAAGGGAATGCAGGGCCTGAGGGACTGTGTAGCAAAGAAGGGACTGATTCCTTGTGTTGGGTGTGTTTGGGACTCTTAGAGGTCAGGCTAGTTCTGGTGTAGGTGTTCTTGGCTCTGTAATGAGCTCACCAGCTTAGCAATTTTCCTTCTCCAGCTCGTTAATGGCCTGATAAACCCAACTGTGTTGTCTTGGCTATGTTTTGTATATCCCTGGCTATGTGTAAGCCTGCTAGTTCCCTTATTCCTTGGAGAATCATCCCTATCTCGGGGGTGGCAGCGCTGCTGAGAGATTAAGGAGCACGCTGGCCTATGGTTGGGTGGAACGTTGCATCGACGTAGCTGGTTGCAGAACGAATTCTTCATAAGATGAGTGATCTTGCCCATTTTACTTTGCAATTGTAAATTCTATTAATGAAAATGATGAACATGTTAAATGAATGCTTGCTTAAATGTATGATGTTTCCGCTGTCCCTGATAGATGTTTGCATCTGTGCATGATAAATTTTCATGTGTGTATGTTTAAGCATTCTGTTTTAGCAATTTTTATGCCTGTACATATTCATGGGGCTCTTAGCCCGGGTGGTTTAAGCTTGTAGTCGCGTCCTCTTTGCTGGTCGGAGGCATGGGGACGTGACAGTTATTTTTGGCAGTAGTTGAGTCATGTTTCCTTAGAATAGAGCACTGTATATCACATCCATTGGTTGGGTTAATAGTTTTAATTTAGGAGCTGTACTTGTTTCTCTGAGTTTATCTCCACTGACTGGTAAAGATTCCAATCCCTATAGAGCCTTTGTCGATGCCTCCTGAGTCGCAGAGATGTCCCAATTTTGTATATTGAGTCTATGCTACCTACATTCAGTCACCATTTGCCTTTATTCTCTTGTTTGAAGGAAGTTGAAACCTGAGTCGGTGATTCCTCAGTTCTCTTGACTTTGCATGTCGGCCATTCCTGGTACTGATACCAGTTCATGCACTTTATGATCGAGTCCTTCCACATTATACATCCTTACTGAGTACCTCGTGTTGGATGATGAGGGATGCATTAATTCCCTCCTTCCAGTGGATTTCATCCCATTGAATTCAGATCATTTATTCTGGGATAGGAATCTAGAATCATTTTTGAGTGCCTTGAGACTTGCAGTCATTAGTGGTAGGTTCTCTCGCCATCGCCAATTTTTGGGAATACATCAATGTCCCTTGATTGATGGATCCTTTCAAGTGTTCGACCTCAACACTTTTATTCACACTTGTTAGTTTGCACTCTAGTACCTTGATTCCCATTTTCATTATCGATGGGTGATCTCGCGTCTGTTAATGGTATACATCAATGACTGGTAATCAGATGATGGACTACTATGTTTGACCTTGACACCTCTATTCACATAGTAGGACATGTACTCGTAGTGGATTGTGTAGAAGACCTTCCAGATTGGTGGCATTTCATATATGCTACCTCCTTGATCATGCCAGTGTTCATGAGATTTCAGCTCTCGTGACTTGATTCTAGTATATGTCAGATGTTTCCAGCCATTATGGAGATCTTGATCCATTATATATCTTCAGCTTTCGTGGAGATCATGATCCTTTGTATATCTTCATCATGGAGATTTTGATGTATCTATATTGTACGTGGCGATGACCACACATGTCATATTTTGTATCATGCCTATTCATGGCCATTGTACTCTTATGTATCCAGGACTGCTATGTCTACTTGTAGTTATGTGCAGAGTTTCATTATTGTATTGTACTATTGGATGGCTAGTTCTTCCACCTGCTTCTTCATCACTCCACTTCTGGGATGGACTTATAATGTATTTCGGCCATCGTATGACCCCTCTGACCTCACACATTAGGGGGCGTCTGTTATAGCTAATTTTACCACACAGGGTGGATCACACCTTTAAGGCCTTCCCTGTCCCTTTGTATACTCTTTAGCCTCCCAAGGACCATTTTTGTACCTTTGATGTTTCCAAGATCATCCCTAAAAACATGCATTATTTGCTATACGCAACTTTTAAACCTATTCTCGCGTATATACACAAATTTGACCCTTAAACCTGTGTACATCGGGATGTGTGCAAAAGGCCAAATAGTTTTGGAGTTTTCCTTGATGTAGATCTGAGTCACTTGTCTCTCAGCCTTCCATATGCCTTGAGATCACTCGGATTTGACCTTCCATTACCCCATTGAAGCACTATATAAGGAACACTTTGGATACATTGAAGGGGGAGGAATTGAAGAGCAAGAAAACTATAGTCCATTGTTGTCGAAGCTTATACTTGAGTCTGCATCCCTTTGTCCCTTGGAGCACTTTGTGTTCTTCCCAAGTTTTCCTTTGCTTGTGAGCTTGCTATCGAGAAATGGAGGATTGAAGTGGTGGAGGACTCAGTTTTTTTTGATTTGCAGACGTGTCGACAGAGGTTGTCACTATTGTAATCTCTGATTTATATTAATAGAAATATCTTTTCCTATCCAATAATGTGTATTTAAATGATTATTGAATCCATGGATGCTTTTAAATGCTTATATGTTATTGATTATTGTTATAGCTGATTTTACCACTCCAAGTGAATCACACTTGTATGGCCTTCCCCTATCCCTCTACAAACTCCTTAGACCCCTTGGACCATTTTTTGTCCTTTGATGTTTCCTTGACCATCCCTATAAACATGTGAAAATTAATACACAAGACTTTTAAACCCCTAATCGCATACATACACGGGTTTGACCCCTAAAACTGTGTACATCGAGATGTGTGCAAAATCCAAATCCTTTTGAAGTTTTTCTTGACATGGATCTGACTCACTTGACTCCTGGCCTTCCATATGCCTTGAGATCGCTCTGATTCGACCTTTCATTACCCCTTTGAAAAGCTATATAAGGAACTCTTTGGATACATTGAAGACATAAGAGAAGTGAGAGAAAAGAAACTATAGTCCATTGTTTCCAGAACTTATGCTTGAGTCTGCATCCCTTTGTCCCTTGGAGCACTTTTGTGTTCTTCCCAAGCTTTCCTTTTGCTTGTGACTTTGCTATCGAGAGATGGAGGATTGAGGTGGTGGAGGCCCAAGTGGGGGATTCAGTTTCTTCGATTCGCAGACATGCCGACAGAGGTTGTATCCATTGTAATCTCTGATTTTATATTAATAGAAATATCTTTTCCTGTCCAATAATGTATGTTTGAATGAATATTTTATCCACGGATGATTTCAAATGCTTATACATTGTTGATTATATATGCTAGAATAGATCTAACACCAATATATATAGTATGCTTGTCTTGTTTACTTGTTGTTGAGGAAGTGATTTATCAATTCAAGCTGAAGTTGGAAAGCTCAACAGGGATATACTTCAACCGTCCGGAATAAGGTACGAGGTCTGATCCTTTAGTGTTAGATATTTGATTTCTATTGCATATTGGAAGGGATTGATTTCTGGAGTCAAGCTATCTGTTGTGGTACCCCAAGCCATAGGAATTTCTCTCCATAACAGAATTGGCAACTCCGCTGGGGAGTTCCTAGTAGTTGTTCTTTGGGGGTTTTCTATCGACATCCAATGACTTTGAATTGCTCTTTTTCTCTTGTTTCTGTGTCGAGTCCGGGGGCATGTTTGCCTGGTAGTGTCTGATTGGTGTGAAGTTTGTCTCATCTTGTCTGTTTGCCTTTATTTTTATGCATCTTTCTTCCTGTAAACGAGTTTTGAACTCACAGTCACGTATATACGCGGGTTTCACTGCTATTTCCACATACACATGCGAGTTTACTGCGAACAGTCGCGTATGCCCTTAGTTTTTCCTTCTAGAGGAAGATGGATTGTTGCTGGGTGAATTTTGATAATTGTTGAGTCTCCTTTGATACTGCTAGAGTCTATATACACCTCTATTTCTGACCAAAGACATTTTTTTTAGGGTAAAATTTCTATTTTGAAGAATGTTCTTGTCATGGCATTTTTGATTTTTTGTTTTGGGATTAGTGCATTAGATTTCTTTTACCTTAGTACTTTGCTTGAGTGCTGCTTGAGTGTGCTTGCAGAGTCTAGGGTTGTAGAGCCATTCTTTTGCTTTAATATCTCATTTTTATTTCAAAAAATCCAAAAATATTTGCTTATCATCATGCATTGCATCTTGCATTTTCCATAGTACTTGCACTAGAGTTGCTTTGGAGTATTAGTCAAGACTTCATATAGGAAAGCTTGCATTTATCATTTGAATAAAATTGTGCATTTCACGTAGTAGCATACCCTGTTTTTCATGGACACAATGCATTTTCATTGATTGTTAGGTGTACATTTTGCTTCATGTTGTGTCATAACGCCATTAGTTGCACGACCATATACCTCTTTTGAGTAATAAAGCCAATTAAAATCAATGCTTAATTAAAATGAACTACACTATTTTATTTGATAGGGTTCACCAACAAGATTAGGTTTTACGGTCTTGGAATAGTTCATTGTGAGTAAATTCTCCAAGACCACTAAACAACAACATGTATATATCTGTCTAGGTGAGTGTGTGAAATTCCTTGGTATAACCAGTGTTTCTCAGGATCCTCCTCTCAAAAGGGAGTTAAGCACTAGGCAATGTGAGTGGTTATTGATTGGGATGACCCCTAGTCATAACTGAGTAGCACCGAAGATATTTCTAGGATTGTATTCATATTTGGGGGCTCTTTAGAGAGTTTCGGGCTTTGCTACCCTGCCCATATGGTCAATCCCGCCTACGATTTTCCGCCTAAGTATTGATTCTATTGAGGTGACCTTAGTGGCCTTACCTAGGATATCGAGGGGGTACTCTGTAGGGGTTATTCTGCGAGTGTCTCGGCCAGGTTGGGGTCGGACAGCACAGTCGCTTTACGGGTTGAAGCTGAGGGCCACAATAATTGGTTACGTACCTCCGCTTGTTGTGTATGGGAGTCTCAAGCCTATCCTAGGTGAGACATACCTACTTCATTCGGGAACTCACTTATCATACCCTTGATTGCTTGTGTTTGGCTTTAGATTTTCTTGGTGATTGCTCTATGCACGTTAGATTGCCTAGGGTTTGCGTAGGTAGAGAGTCTTTTATATTTTTTGAGTCATTGTGGATTCGGGTGCGAAGCCTCGCCATTCTCGTCGCTTAGCAGGACTTTCGCCTTCTACATCTCCTCCTCCTTTGGGAGAGAGAAATATATAGTCTAAGAGAAATACTTTGCAAATTGATTCACATGCGATGGGAGACCATGTAGAAGGTATTCCTGAACCCCCTTCTCCCATTCAAGTGGAAGATGGGGATTTTACTCCTAACTACGATCCTTCACCTGATTTGACTGAGTTAGGTCCTGTAATTTCTGAGATAGGTACTTTTCATGATGGACCTACTTACTCTAGTGTTGATCCCCCATTGACGCATCGCCGGTATGGAATGCCGGAAGATGATGAGACTCATTTTGAACCCGCGAGAACTAGTTATGGTATGTCTGGTTTTCCCACACATGATTTGGCATTTCATGTTGAGTTGAAGTTTGATCCTAACACTATGCCTAGGGGCACTCTCATTCCTTACCATGCGGGGAGGTTTGGGAGCACAAGTCACATTGCACCTTCCATCCCGGTGGTGGAAGCTACATCACATATTCCTCCTAGGTCTAGGGTTAGTGATCCTATTAGGATACCAGATCCGAGACGAGTGACTATAGGGAATAACATGTATATAATTACACAGTTCCATTCGTCCTCTATCCCTATTTCTTTGAATGTTCACCCTCCACCTCATTCACATGGTCCTTCAGGACGGAACGTTGCTACGAGTCATGTCCGTACTTTTGTTACTTGACCAGTTGTGTCTCAGGTTCAAGTACCGCCCATGGTTTCGAGAGTTCATGTTCATACCTCTAGAGGTCATATTACTACTTCCAAAGCGTATATTCCTAGTTCTGGAATGTATATTCCTACTTCCGAAGCGTATATTCCTACTTACGGAGTGTCTCATGGGACATCTCATGCGATGACTTATGGACCCTATTATGGGATGTAGTATGGACAGGGTTCTTCACCTTGTGGGGGTGGGTATCAACAACCCGTTTACTCTCCAAATTATGGATTTGTAGCTCCAAATAGTCAAGGTACACCTATTATAGCTCAAAATGACACATCTCTGCCTGTGACCACTTTCCCATGATTCTGTCGCATGTCGACACTTCCATGACGGCACTTCATGAAAGTCATTGAAATTCACTGAAAAAATACCTAACTTGAAGGACCTATATCTTAAGTTTTATAACTCCCTTTAACCTCATCTCTACACTTTTGGAAAGATATTTTAGTTATCTAAAACTTTCTAGAAGACACAAAAGTCTGAAAATGCCTAAAAATACCCTTAAAATGAGTTTTTTGTCTATATGCGACTTTCCCTTGAGGAAACCCACGTATGACACGCGACATGTCAGTAGTGCAACCCGCGTATGCTTATATACACAACTTTTTGTACTAGCAACCTACATATACTTTTTGTGTACGTGACTGTCTAGTTATGCAACCCACGTATGCATTTTAAAAATATCAAAAAACACACCTTTTGAATTTCGGGTAGTTTGGGTAGTTATGCAACTGACTCCTTCAGTTGTAACTACTTTATCTTCACCCCTAACTCTTCCTTAATCACATAAATAGAGATAGGGAGGTCCATGAGAAGGGACTTGAATTTTTGCATTGTTATGCTAGAGGATTTGGAGCTCTCTTTGCCCACACCTTTGCCCTGGCGGTCATCCCCTTGTGTTGCAGAGCTTGGAGGCTGAGTTCTTTGGAGA
>LPNX010095963.1:8475-52007 GCA_001517045.1 Pseudotsuga menziesii
GAAAACTGTTGTGTTCAGACCTACGAAGGATCAATCTTTCCAGATACTCTTCCCAAGTCAACAAGGGTAATTTTTCTTCCTAGAAGAAAGGAATCCCCCTCTTTACCAGTGGTTTAAATAACTTGATCACCCATTTTACTTTGTGATCTATAATATCAATTTTGGCATGTATAGTGTCCAACATTCTCTATTTTCCAATCACCTTCCTAGCTCCTGAAATAACAACCAATCTATTTTGGATATCATACCTTCCTAGCTATGGGTATGTTTGTCTAACAAGCTACTTAGAAAATTGACAACATTCTCAGCTACCCCCACTGGTCTTTTATGCAATTCTCCCTTTACTATTGAAATATTTTTCTTTGGTATTTCCAAGGCATCCTCTTGATCTGAAATGAAATTTAAATAAGGTATGAACCTGTCGGCTTCTGAAATGATTTTATCCCATATCATATGCTAGCTTCCCTGCAGGGCCATTTGGTCAATCACTTGCTTGTTTAACTTGGTATTTTGTTCTATAAATTCCTGACATCTTTCTACCAATTTATTTCTCTCTTCTTCCCTTTTCAAAACTATATCTTCCAAATTTTTATTTTGCTTCTTTAATCCTGTAAGCTCTACATCCTTTAGCTTTACCTGAGACATAGCACTAGCCAATGAGGCAGTGTCTGTCTCTGTATTGGGCACAATCGTTGATATTTCCATCACTTCACCTTTCTCTTGTAGCTCCTTCTCTTTGACTGCTAGCTTAACCTTCAGAACCTCATCACTTTCCTTTTGCAACTCAGTTTCCTTCTCCCATTGTCTCTCTCTTTCCTTGAGCTTCAAAGTTTGTCCTTGTAATCAATTAGCTCAGTATTTAAAGTTCCCCTTTCCTTCTCTAACTCATTGAACTTAGAGGTCTGAATGAGCTGGGCAGAAGGAATTTTTAATTCCTTTTTAAGCACTTGGATTTCTTTTTCTTTCCCATACAACAACTTCTGAGCCAATGCTCCCTTATCTTCCTGTCTATCCACTTTCATCGATTCATCTTGCAACCTTTGAAATTTGATCTTCAGATCCTTGTTTTCAAATATTACTTTCCTCAATAGATCTTGAGTCTTTGTTTCACTAGAATCCAGCTTGGACATCTGTAAAGTGGCTTTTTGCATTCTTGTATTCAGGATGTCCCTGGTTTCTCTATTAAGGTGTATCATATCCAGAGTAGGAACCTGCTCTAGGTTCACCCTAACCTATGACACTTTATTACCCATTGTCATGGCCAGACTTAGGGTGTCTATAGCATGATATCTCATAGTCCTTAATGCTACATCTAACCCAGGTAACTGCCTTATTTCCTTATATAATCTCATTGTCTATCGAAGGTTTTATCGGCCATCTCTCTATATGTGTTTGTTGGAGAAATTTACCCACCATGCATACTTAATTTGTCCAATTTGTCCTTGTTAAACCACTATCCTAAGTTTTATTGACTTAATTGAAATCACAGGAGCACCCAAAGCCCAAATATCTGAAGGGTAAAGGAAAGTAGTAGAAGAACGCAAAAACCAAATTCGAAGCTCCTAATCCTAAAGTTGAAAACTAGCAGCATGAAGAGACTTCTAGCTCAAAGAAGAACAAAGGCAAAGGGAATCATGGGAAGGAAAAAGTCAAGTGTTCAAATTGCGGGAAGGGCTTCCACTGTGAACATACCTGCATGAAAATAAACTTGATGAAGCTAATTCTCTTCTTGATAAAAATCACATCAATATTCTGGAAAGCTTTTGGAGGAGAGATCAACAAGATCGGGAACCACAACATGGAAGAGGTCATGCCCTCATGGAAAGCAATTTGAAGTCCAAAGCACTCTTGATAGATTCTGGAGCTTTGAACCACATGATGGATGAAAGAGACTCTTTCTCATCTTTGGAGACTGGCATATCCATTCCCATCCACACGGGAGATGACTCCACAATCATATCCGAAGGACAAGGTATTGTAGATCTTGAGCATGGTTATTTTTCCAATGTTCTATATGTACCATCTCTTGCATCAAACCTACTAAGTGTTTATCAAATGACACATATAGGAGTTCCCAACATAGTATCCTTTAGCTTGGATGATGTAGAGATCACAGAAAATGCATCCAGAAAACTTGTAGCAAAAGGCCTTGCAAACCATCATGCAAAAGCCTACAAGTTCTCCCATTTTGTGATGGATGCAAAGCCCACCGCATTGCTGACTCATGGAAATGAAGTTAGTAGACTGTGGAATGAGAGGTTTGGCCATATTAACTTCAAATACTTGCAGCAATTACAGAATAATTCTATGGTTGAAGGCCTCCCAGTCATCAAAGCCACCACTGGAATTTGCAAGGGCTGTGTTGTTGGAAAGCACCCTGACCATAAGTTCGATAGAGGAAAGGCAAGCCGAGCATCATGAATATTGGGACTGATACATTATGATATTAGTGATACAATTCCTATCACATCCATGAATGGATCAAGGTATGTTCTGAATTTCATTGATGACTTATCCAAATACATATGGTTCTTTTTTATCAAAAAGAAGTCGGAAGTCTTGGAAAAATTCACTGAATTAAAGGCCTTGATTTAGAATGCATTTGGGAAAAAGATCAAGATATTGAGATATGATAATGTTGGGGATTATGTCAGTAATTATTTACTACGTATATGTTCCCAAAGTGGTATTCAGATCCATCATTCAGTCCCCTACACTACCCAACAGAATGATGTAGCGGAGATGAAGAATCGATCTCTCAAGGAGATGACCACCTGTATGTTGGAATCAGAGAAGTTGGATGCAAATTTGTGGGCTGAAGCCATGCATGCTGCAGAATATAATAAGAATAGAGTTCCACACTCATTCATTAAATTGAATACCCCTTTCGAAGCATACTTCAGACACAATCCGGATGTGTCGAATCTATGGGTCTTTGGGTCCACTTCATGGGCCCAAATTCCACTTGATAAAAGGAGGGATTTGCAACCACAAAGAATAGAATGTCTGTTTATTGGATATACTGATGAATCAAAATGTTTCAATCTTTTGGATATCAAAACAAAGCAGATAACCATTTAAAGGATTGTGAAGTTCGATGAGCCTCTTCAGGAGGTAGAATTAGTGAAGGAGAAACTTTTGAATTTCCTTCCTATTGTACTGAATATTTGGATAATGTAATTGGGGGTGATGACAGTGATTTGGATCCTATAATTTCTGATATCAGTGTATAGAAAACATCAGATACTGAATCAAAACCTAAAGTACAAAATCATATCCCAACTTGGGCCCGATAGACACTCTCCTCCGTAGGAAATAACATTGGAAATCCGGATGATCCAAGGAGAACCCGGTCTGATTTCCAAAGAGAAAGAATTGTGCTCTCTTGTCATGATTATTTTCTGTATTAATATTTTATTTGATGATAATTTCAGACCATAAGTCTTATTACCATGCTCGGAATGATCCAAGTTGGCAAGTTGCCATGGATGAAGAGATGAATTCTCTTCAGAAAAACACCACTTGGGAGCTAGTTTCTCTTCCTCCAGGGAGGAAATTGGTTCAATGCAAGTGGGTGTTTCAGACTCAAGTTGATGCTTATGGAAGCATCTAAAAATATAGGGAAATTCTGGTAGCAAAAGGTTTCTCCAAGGTCCAAGGTGTGGACTACCATGAGAGTTTTGCACCAGTTGCAAAAATGGACTCCATCCACCTAGTTTTGGCAATTTATGCATCTAAGCACTAGGAAGTGCATCATATGGATGTTAAGTCTACCTTTCTAAATGGAGATATTCATGAGGAGATATACATGAAGCATCTAGAGGGATACATTTCTGATCCATCTTTGGTTTTCAATCTAAAGAAGTCACTATACAGGTTAAAAGAGGCCCCAAGAGAGTGGTATTCCAAGATGGATGCCTTCCTTCTCTTGCAAAAATTCCAAAGGTATAAATCAGATACAAATGTGTAAATAAAGAGGTTTGATGGTATTTTGATTATTATTGTTTTATATGTTGATGAATTACTAATTACAGGTAGCACAATTACTTCTATTTCAGTCATCAAAACTGCTCTCCACAATGCATTTGAAATGAGAGATTTGGGGCTCTTGAAGCAATTTTTGGGGCTTGAAATTGAGCAAAATTTTGATGGGATAATGGTAAATCAGTACAAAAAATATCAGACCTATTATTCAAGTTTAACATGGATGAATGTAAGGCTGCTCCATTTCCTTTCCTTTCATGGATCATCCTTGAAGAAGCAATAAGCACACCTCCCATGGACTGCACTATTTATTGACAGCTGATAGGTAGCTTGCTCTACTTGACTCATTATTGGCCTAATATCTAATATGCCATGAATGCTATGTCAAGACACATGTATCAGCCTCATGATATTCATTCGAAGGCAGCCAAGAGGATCCTGTAGTAGTTTCAAGGAACCAGGACCTACGACATTCACTATGCTGCATACTCCGAGGTAGAGCTAGTTGGTTACACATATTCCGATTGGATGGGTGATTCTATTCATTAGAAGTATACTTCCAGATATGTCTTCATGTTTGGTGGTGGCCCCATTTTATGGTATAGCAAAAAATGGGATACCATAGCATTGTCTTCAGCAAAGGCCGAGTACTGAGGAGTAGTGAATGCTTGCATCCAAGCAGTTTGGTTGCAAGGAATTCTTTCACAGTTTGATCTTGGTAGTACTTTGTCCACTATCCTCTTTTGTGACAATGAAAGTGCTATTAAGATATCCACAGATCCATTTACCAGGAAGAGGACAAAATCATGTAGAGATACACATGCAATATATCAGGGAATCAATGCATACAGGACCATCATTTTGCAATACTGCCCGATTGATGAGTAGATTACAGACATCTTTACCAAGAGATTTTTAGAAAAGAAGTTCACTTACCTCTGTTCACTATTAGGGGTGAGTCCATTAGGGTGATTACACTACTTTCAGTGTTCATCTTGAGGGGGGGGGGGGGTTTCCCACTAGGTTTTCCCTCTTTTCCTCACTTAGATTTATTCTTGAGCATTCTTTGAGTTTCATTATTGTACAGGGTGACCTATGGCCTTAGTTTTTGGGGCCCTAGAATTTCATGAACTTTATGTTTCTACTTGTCTTGAGTATAGATTAAGGGGGGGTGTTGGAGACATTTACCCACTATGCACACTTAATTTGGCCAATTTGGCCTTGTTAAACCAGTATCCTAAGATTTATTGACTTAATTGACATTAGACGAGGGTAACTAGAGCACTCCGGGAGTGATTTGAGTGTCATAAATGCACTTAATTAGTAACAGATGGTTACAATCGGTTAAGCTAAGTGGTGAAGGCACCTCCATTCATTATATTGATTATTTTATTAATATTTAATGAACTAGAGTCAACATGGGTGCCTCCAACCACCTCTGATGGCTAGTTTGACTTCAGTTAACCTCATCAGGGTTCATTGGAGTTAATGATGTGCTACCACTTGCTGGTTGGCATGAAGTGACATGTGTCTGAGTTAATTTCAGTTAGACTTAGTTATTCATTGCACTACAACATTAGTTAGGACTTAGTTGAGTCAATCGACACTTGATCAGTTGGTTAACTAGTGTGTTTACTGTCGCTTACAGTTAGTTAAGCTGTGCCCACTCATTCAATTTGAATGACCTCCTTGGGAATTCGAATTGTCTTGGAATTCATTCACCTTGCATGATCATTGAATTGTATTATTCATTATTCATTTATTATAGACAGCTGCAACATGCTATTGCAGCACCATTTTGCTAATTTTATGCATATTTGTCTGTATTCTTTGTGAGACTATGTTTTCAGTTCCTAGACCACTGTGACAAATTAATAGTGTTTAGCCAATATTCTTTAAAATCATACCTTATTAGGGTATTCCCATCAAATACATACTCCTGCAGCTCTAACCCAACTGTTATAGGTTCTTCTTGTTTCTGTTTTCCCTTTCCACTCCTCATCTTCATTTGCCCTCTCATACCACTTTTCTTTACTTGCACTATCTATTGTTCTAGTTCCACTCTATGCCTTTTTGGCATGATGGAAGTGTCTATATCATCAATATCCATGGGTTATGCATGGTATCTCTTCTTAGTATTGTCCGAAAAAGTCAGCAATGATGAAACATCTCCTGCCATTGTAATTGTGTTTGATAGGTTCATTTGGGAGAAACTTTCCCCAGGAAGGGATGAGGAAGAGTTTTGTCCCATGCTGAAATCCTTTGTGGTGCGATTAGGATAATCATCCCAATTCGTAGCTTCCCTAAGTATATCTATTTCGTAGATCATGGCCTATCCCAAAAGGAATCCCATATTGCTGAGTAGATTATCAACTTGTGGTAGGGTGGCTCTGCTTTTGACTGTGTATGGTCCTAAATTCTAGGGAAAATTTATCCCTAAACTTTTCATAAAACTCAAAATATGCTCTTCTTCAACAGTGAGCCTCTTCCTAATCAATTATAATAAAAAAATCCTTATTTTCAAAAAGGTGGGAAGGATATATGGTTGATGCACAAAAAGATACAGTTTTATAACTGTTTCAAATTCAGTCAGAAACCTATCTCCTATCATCTTACTAGGAGATAGCTGCAACATTTCTTTCATCTTAGGAAAATCCATGTGCAATCATTCATGGAAGAACATGTCATATATCTCTTCAATCAAAGAGTTCAAGAATCCACATCAATTCTTGGTCATGTCATCAATGATTACTAACCCTGTTGCATGTGAATAATCTTCATTATCAATAAAAAGGATTGAAATATCAACACTCTTGTGTTGTGGAAGTTAGCTAACTAAGAACGAATGTTCTTAGCTAGAAACTCATCAATCTTAAGATGATAGGACTAAAACAATTTCTTAGGGAGTTCAGGTTCGACCAGACAGGTACCCAAGACAAATAATAGAGTCAACAATGGCTCAATGATATAGCCATCAGTATCTAAATCTAGGAACTTACTGGGTAAGGCTATGCACCACTAGGTTTCTTCATTAAATAGACTCAGGTTGAGAGAGTAAGATAAGGTGATAACTTCAGCATTGGTTTGTGAACAATACTTCATGAAGGATTCCTTGCTTTTGACTGTGGATTCTTGAAAAAAATGTACAATATTTTCTTCTTCGTATTCCTGGGAATTGTGGATAAATTTGTCTGGGACATGCATGGATTTATGGATGTCAAGATCTTGAATTGGGTAAAGGATTTTGGATTTGGACCTATTCATGATGACTCTTTCAGTGGTGGAAAAATTTCCTGCACACCATTTAACAAACTTAGGGCAATGGGGGGTCTAGTTAACATAGAAGAAATGAAAAAATGACCTGAAAACACCACATGTATCTCTACCTTTGGTCCTGAAGAACTTCCAGTTTACCTTTAGCCATTTCAATTGCTTCATTCAACAAAATAGTATCAAAGATATTTGCATTTTCATCTACAAAGATTTCTTCCTCCTTCTGGCTACTAACCCCTAATTCTTCATTACCTCCCACTTCTCCTACCTCTATCTCTTCTGGTCTATCCATATTCAAAATTACTAAGGAAGTGTTCGGGTGCTTACCTTGTCACTTAGCATAGTTCTCTGATCTAACCGTACTAGAAATATGTATGCAGTCAGGGTATGAGCTGATATCGAGGCTTTGAAAAGACAAACCTTTTTCAACTTCACGCAGACACTTTTATAGTTTTACATGTAGAATAACCCTCGTGTTCCTCCATATAATATGCACCATAGATCCTCTTCTTTGTAATCTAAGCCTTTGATATGCATGGTATTAATATTGAAGCTTCAACACTATCAATATGCATAGATTGATTTTGGGAAATCAACATCCACCATCAATCTCTAATCTATCTCCATCAGGACTTCCCACCTCTGAGAACTTTAACATTTTGCTAACGTTCTTTCCTCCGATTGGCTGACCAACTTCCAATTGTGGAATGTTTCCTATCCATTGATCAATATCGATCTCTCTTCAAAATCGTTGATATTTCCAGGTTCTACAAATTTTCGCATATTGAAATTCAGGCTCTATCTGTGCTAGTTTGGATCACAGAACCAACTACAACCACATATCTATATTCACTTTTATCTCGACCGTTAGATCTTTTCTTCTTTTAACACCTTCCGTGACATGGAGAAGTTTCATAGGTCGAGCTTGTACACCACATGGAAATTTTTATAGCCATTGATCTATCTAGAGATCAATCTCATCCCTCCAATATGGCACTTATTTAATGAACTCCGTAAATCACAAAATCAAATTCTTCCTCGCACCTCTGCTCCATGGAATCCTTCTCAGCCATTGATCCTCCTTTTTGTGAATGTGCATTGTCAAGGATTCACCTCCTTTGCCTTTATTTCACCGCCTCATGTTCCCATATTTAGGATGATTTTATCACCGTACACCAAAATCTATTTCTCCATGTGATGACTTCGGATCAGCGAACTAGCCAACCGGAAAACTTGAAAGCTGCTTCAACAAAATTTCACTAAACAAGGTCATCTCAAGCCTTTTCAAGCTCATGCTTAAAAAATTCTAACTCAGTGTTAACACATTCTTTGGACTTGTGGCCCCTAGTCTAACATATCCTACATAAAAGCATCCCTTGGTTGTTTATCATGTTCGACGCTCCTACTCCGACATAGTTCTTGAGCATTAGGAAATTGTCTTTATGGTGTCTACATGTTCTACATATTGTACACCATAGTTCTTATAGAACCTGTTTTCCTTTCTTATTGTCCTAGAGCTGCATCATAAGGTTCTCCAACTATGAATGAATTTGCATCATTCTTGTGTCGTTGTCTCCAAAGGGTGAGGATTCTAGCTTCACTGCTATCTCTAGATCTTTTGTTTGTGACACAATATTTTGTTGCATCAATGGGTTTTGGATTTGTGGAAACAAGGTGGAAATGAACCACTCCTTATGCTCTACGTCCGACATTTGGAATCTCACTTTGGCCATCAATGTCTTAAATCTCTAGTCAAAGTCCTAGACAGACTCTGTCGGTAGCTGCTTAATTTCTTTGATCTCAGTAATGCATTGTGATTCAGACTTTGGCTTCCTAAAATAATATATCATTCCCATTTGAATCTCATTGAGTTTATTTTGGGAAACTCCTACTAACAGTATAGAGAATTTCATGTGCCATTCCAATGCACGATGTCCCAGAGTCGTGATCATCTATGCTTTCTTGATATTTTCATTGTGTATCTGTTGCACAATCCACACAGCTTCACAAGGGAACAAATGTTGCTATGGATCCTCTAACCAATTTCCATTGAATATTGGTAACTTAATGTCATCTCCAGCCATTTTATTTACTGTTGGTATAGCCGAAACACAATTTTGGCTAGTTGAACTCCCTTGTAAATTATTTATAGCATTAGTTACAAATGGACTTGGATATAAGTCTCTATATCTTACCTCTAGAAATGTGTGCAGTGTTGTAGGCAAGTTGTAACCATGTTCTCGATCTGGAGCTTCAATCGACTCTTCTAATTCGTTGTCTGCTTCAGAGATCAATTGTTATTCTTCTTCTTTGTTGCAATACCCTTCGTCTAAGTACGATGCAAGCTCGTAGTCTTCTTCTTCTATGGCCATGTTTCAACTTCCTCTTCCTAACAGAGTCTTTCTTTGCTTGTTGGATCTAAATATTCTTCCACTTCTTAAACAACTAGACTCTAGTTCAGTTCCAATATCTCCAGGGAACATCTCAATTCAGGGTACATCATTTTTCACAGAGTTCTCCTATGTCATATGCACTCATTGTACACAGTATTCACTTATCACATTCACAGAATTCCTTTTTGACAGACAAGCATTTTTATCCACATTTTTAAAGATAACAGATATCTACTGTGTTGTCCTTGAAAACATTTCCTCTCTGCCTCACTCTATGAAGTTATTGTGTCAACAAAAAAAATTGTAATGTATCCCTCCAAGATACTGTTTATCCAAAAATACACATTCCTCAACACATGGTTCCTTACTCTTTCCATTTGGTCAATCAAGTGAGGATTCCACTCCTTCAGTTTTCCTCCTTGGAAATTTCTTTGTTGGCTTTCCAACTTAGACAACCACTCATCAAACATAAAGGGTAACTCACAAAATAAAATCTCATGGATGTCCTTATAGAGATACCGTCCCAACCACTATGTTGGGTTCCACCGAGATCCTTAGATTTCTTCTGATGTGAATTCTAACACTTTGAAATCCACCCAATCTTTGATCTCGGGTTCCATAGGTTCCCATGACATATCCCTCACCAAAATTATTGAGGTCTTAGCAACATAACCATTTGTTTGATTTTCTCCCTCCTATAAGGATCCTAACCCAGGTCTAGTCCCTTCTGCTCAGTGCAATAAAGCCCAAGATATCCACCCAACAGAGTATAGCTAATTTGGCAGCACCCGTGACACAGATGCAGTCTCCCATGAGATATCTATCATAATGGGTAACTTCTAGGACCACGTTTTTGCAGTTGGGTGGGGGATTTATGGTACCTTGGTCCCTTACCATGGTGTTCAATGGGTCCTATGGGTGGATTGTTTATGCTCACTCTGAAAATTTAGACCACGACCCAACTCCTCTTATGCAACTTATTATATCAACATTTTTTGTGCAACATAATCATGTTCAACTAATACAATGCGACTTATGTACATCTATAACCATCCATTCAATGAAAAAATTAAACAAGTATCTCAAACAAATTTAACATTCAAACATATACATAGGATATAACATGGAAACCCATCTAGGAAAAAACCACAAAGGTGTTGTTCATCTGGCATGAGGAGTATATGCTCCATTCATGTGCACACTAAGGTGCAGACTCTGTTCTATATCTTCTTATATATAATTATAGAATCTTCCTTCCTCTCATGTTCTATGATCTTCTCTTTGATCTCTTCCTACTTATCTTTACTAATTATCCACACACAACATGGATGGAATCAACCTCTCCTACTCTTCTTCTCACTCAAATTCAGATTCTTCAACTCATATACACTCAGCAATACCAATAGACAAAATACATAGCAACGAATAGTCTAACAATACAAATCCAACAACTAAAAAGCTAACCTGCATACTGCTTGGGTTCTTTCTTTTATAGACTCATTACAGACTCATTGCAAACTCATTTTATGTCACCTTCTCCACTGACTTCCTATATCTGAAGACTCATTTTAACACCTAAAAAAAGGTAATAACATCTTGAATTACAAACATACCTTCATACATGTGGTTTCTATTGGCTCTATCCGAACTTGTACCCATGATATTTATGGCTTGTCACTTTCTAACTATTATTCCTTATGATTGTTTTCCAATCGTTCTGCCACTTGCATGCCTTTGCACACCTTCTGATATTGTTATTATGTCACATCTTCCCTTGCTGCCGTCATTCCTTCTATTGCGGCTTCCTCTTCTGTCGTGCCTCTTCCTTCTTCCTCCTTCCTTTCACTACTTCTATTGCATCTTCCTTTATCTTCTTACTTTCATGTCTCTAATTCTGTCATAAATCCTTCTTCTTCTTCTTTAGGACTTTTCCATTCTTAGGCATAATTCTAAATGAATTCTTTCTTCCTATACCTAGGACAAACAGATCTGTTGCTAAGAAGTGTTATCCATATAAGTCACTCAATGTTTCCATCTGTCTTAAATCAACCATTTAATTCCTTGTTGACTGATAAGACCATCCTAGAATGGATGTGGGTGAGGTTGGGGATGAAATCACGTCATGGAGTTATGGGAGAATGGGCGAGGTGACAGTTCTTTTAGCCATCCTTCCATATTATTTTCCATATGATATGGAATTCATCGTTCAAGTAATCGTAGAAGAATACATTGATTGACATTATCCATCATTTAAGCAATAATACATTAATCCATTTGTTCACTCACCCAAGGAGGGGAAGGCTATCAATAATCAATCAATGGGTTGGTTCAAGCTTTGAAAATGCATCGGTACATCCTTGTACGAGGCATGAGAGGGAACTACACTTTGTGTTGTTTGGGAATGAATGTGTGTAAGCTGAGAAATTCAATTGGGTTGTGGCTGAGACACAACGTTGTAGCTATTCCTTTTCCATGGTGGACTAATATACTCTCACGGGAGTGTCCTCTAAAGCTGAAATAATATAGGTGAGAAAATATCCTATAGTTGTCTAGAAAATTTCCCTTACACAATCGATCGCTTGGATTGGTGTTGTTAAGATAAATTCCCCTATGTGTGTGAATCATAGGTGTATTTAGTGGATTCATTTGTGAAAATATTCTTGTGTTTGCATTAATTGTGTATAGGGAGTACTTATACATTTGTTGTGTAAGTTTAATGGAGTCTACACATGTTTTGTAATATTGAGAAGCATAATATGGATATAGGAGGAATGTATTTGTGCCTTAGTTGTGTGCATGAGGTGACTCAGAATTAATATTCCAAATTGGGAAAATTCTGTATAGTTCCATGGATAAAATTATAGTGCAAAATCCTAAGGCAGAGAGGAGAATATCAATTAATAATGCCATTAACGGAATTTCCATTATGAATTCCAAATCCCAATGTACGCACATCGAAATCAACCTATCAGGGGATATTTTCTTATAATTCATTATGCAGTTTTGACTTTTGACACCAAACATTAGAAATGTTGAATTCAGAATGATGAAAAGTGTTTTGTTGGAAATCAAGTGGTGGTCTTGACTTTTGAATCTTGACGTCGAAAACATCAAAGTTATGAATTCAATGGGATGTGTGGGGTCTGATTCATTGGAACCTATTTGTGGTTCCAACTTCCAACTATTGATCTCGAAAAAATCAAAGTCAAAACATTGATATTTTTTCGATTGGAAGCCATTGTGAAGTGTCGACTTCAGGCTCCCAATATAAAAAATATCAGATTCAACAAGTCAGGAAGAAATTTGAAAAGAAATATTTATGCATTCTAGATTATCACTCCCAACGTAAAAAATGTTTGAGGCAGCAAGTCAACAGGGTATCATTTGGAGTTTTTTTATTCATTCTGACTTCCAATTTTCGATATTGAAACTTCAGAGTTGGCAAGGTGAATTTTGTATGGTCCGTAGGGTTTTTATTTTTGACTCCCGATGTAGGGACGTTGAAACAGTCAGAAAGGATTTCAATTCCAACAAGGTAGAATTGGATAGATGAGATAGAATATTTAGTGGTTGGATCAATTATAACCATTATCTAAGGTTAATCATCCAAACTAACAACTGATTATGCAATATTATGGATTAATTAGAAAATCTATCTTATTGATTTCTACATGTTATCAAGAATTTGACAACTTCTACAGACATAATTTTTTCCTCTGGTCTGAATGGTTCAAATCCAGAAAAAATAGTTCACCAACAAGGTTGGAAGACTTCTCCTAGAAACTACAAACACTTGGAATATGATCCTTTATGGAATGATGTGGCTCTTCAACTATGGCGAAAGATCTCCAAGAAAATACCTACATAAAAAAATCGAACACAAAAGATCAAAAGTACCAGAACATCATCTATAGATCTATATCATTGACTAAGTATATGGGAAAGGAACGAAATTTGCATTGATAAATAATGAAAGAGTTTACAACCTATTCCTTAGTGTTCATACACTCCTCCGCACAACCGATATCTTATCTCCAATAGCTCCAACTTGCTCCTCTATGCTCACTCTAATGGATTAGGGTAGAATGTCAAAATGGCAGCATGACTTTGCTCTCTTGTCAACCATGGGGTATGGGCATATTTTTATAGGCCTCAAATGGATAGAGATGGTTGATATTTTGGTGGGTGAGGTGGATAGGAGATCCCCAAAGAATGGATCTCGAGCTCAACTGATCCACGTGAATAGTGATAAGGCCTGCCATGAGGCTTTTGATCTAGAAGCTTCGTGAAGTGTCTATTTTTCACTTTTTACCAAGGGCACCAATTCTGATCCTTGATGATAGAGCAGTTCTAGGGTAGAAATTCTCTTCAAACAAAGAATAAAGGTGGTGCCACTGCTTGTTTTCAAGAAAAATCAGGCGGTGCTGAAGAAGGTACTGCTCCTAGGCTTAAGGGTAGAAGAGGTGCTAGGTTTTTATATGCAAGCTTGACATCTGGATCAATGTTTTCACTTCAATATTTTGGAATGAGGGAAAACATGGATGTTTAGGATCTTATCACATGTTGATGATTAGATTTGGGTGTAATAGAATTCCCCCCAAAACATGAGGCTATAGGGATACGATAGGTTAGGGCTTTGATAGAGCAAGTTATCACTTCAAGGAAAGAATTGGTTTGATTGGAGATTAACATCAACCAGGCATCGAAAATACATCAATATTTTTGACTCATGAGAAAATGTGTCTTCAACATGGATGCAGACCAATACAAGGAAGATCCATGGGAGATATTAAAAAACATGGTTACTAGAATACAACATAGATCCATGTGATAGAGGACTCAAACTTGGACATAGCTACTAGAAATACAATGTAGATCTATGTCTTACAAACAAAAATTTGAGCATAACCACAACCATACAAATGTGGATCCATGCTGGTACTTTATACACTATACTTCATTGCAACCTGGGGAAAAAGTTGTTAGTGCTTTCAAACATGCACCTAGGGGCTTTGTCTTGTCTTCCACAAAGTACGATTCTATCCATGTGATTACAATGATCTAAAGTTGAACGTGGTAGAAACCACTTGATTACTTGCCAATGATGTGAGCCTTTAACAAGTGCAAGTGAGATCACCATTGATGTCAATGATTCCCAAGGTACCCTAGTACAATCCACTAAGTGCAAATAAATGATTTGATGTCGAACACTCAGTCAAATATCTTGATCAAAGGTCAATGATGTGAACCTTTGTTGAGAGTGAGAGAATCTGTCATTCATGCATATAGATATCAAGGTCCTAAAACTGTTTCTAAGACTAATTCTTGGATGATGAGTTGATGTTGAAAGGAATAGTCTCGTCGAAGGATGGCCATGATGAATACCACATTGATGACACGAAACTCGAAACAAAGTTCTGGAATGTTGTAGATAATGTAACCACAAGACTGACTCAAAAGTACTGACACAAAGGATGTATTAACTACAAAGGTAAATTTCTTTACTCCATTTGAACATCGTGCGGCATGACAAAAGGCTTGGAATCATGACTGGAGCAGACGAACACACAGTACGACAATGGACAATGCATTCTTTTGAAAAACTCAAAGGATTTACACGAATCATGAAAATGGATGGACTTGTAAGTCAGTTGAATACCCAACTGAATGAATGATATGCAGATAAGTGCCATGTTCAAAGGTGACGAACAAATGCCATTTATTTGCAAAATGAACTAATTCCCTTCCCTTAATTTCCCCATCATGATTGATGAGTGCCTCTTTTAATTTTACGAGTCCAAAGAGGGTAACAAAAACTTGTTTTAGCTTGTCCAAAGATAGGTCCATTATCATATATTTCACAAACCTAAGAAAGGAGGGGTTTGTTCCCTGAATGGGTCTCTCGGTGTTTAGTTTAATGAGTCCAATGAAAGAAAACTTGGTATCGTTCATGTTTAGAGAGTCTGAACGAAGATGGAAAAAACTCCAAAAGGTCCTTTTTTGTATGATTTAGTCTCTAGGGCCTGAAAAAGTATAAAATAATACCCAAAAGAACTCTTCTAGTCATGATTGGCTGGAGTGTTCCTTTTTTGTAAATAGTCTGTTAGAACCGAAAAAGAGATAACCTACCATCGGAGAGATGAATCTTCATATACTTTTACAAGTATGAAGAAGACAAGTACTCGACAATATTTTCATATTTATGGAGTTCGAAAAGAGTTTAAAGGAGATTCCATTAAACTTTTTCATATTTGAATCTAGAGCATGAAAAAACGATAAAGTAAGATCAACACCATCTTACTATTTTTAATAAGCTCAAAGATCAGTCGAGAGAATGATCAGGGTATCTGCTTCATTTTTTAACAGGCTTGTAACAATGAAAGAACTATTCTCAAAGATTGGTTTCATTTTTACATAAGCTCGAAACCAATGGTTAAACTATGCTTGAAAAATCCCATTAACATGATATCCTGAGGTTGGAAGCTTTCCCCCAACATAATTGCTAGTGAATCTTACGCCAAGCATGGTTACTAGGGGCTCAACATGCCCCCCAAGCTTCGTTTCGTCTGATGATTCTTCTTCCATACCCTACCTAAAAAAAAAGATGGTTACTAATGTGAAAATGTTCACTAGAGGGGTAGGGAGAACTGTAGAATCAGGAAGGGGAAAAGAAGGTTCAAGTTCTAACACTAAATGGAAGAATCAACTCAAGGGAAGGGGATTTGTTTCAATTTTACACAAGCTTGAAATAGAAGGTAAGTATGCTTAGATAAAACTGACATGATGGTCAAAACTTGACATGATGGTCAAAACCATTCTGTTTCAATCTTGACATAGGAGAAGAACTATGCTCTCAGACATGGTTTCATTTTTATGCAAAATTGAAACCAAAAGGGTAAACTTTGCTTGAAACAACCTATTTCATTTTTTAATGAGATTGAAACAAAATATAAACTATGCTCAAGGGAATCTATTTCATTTTCTAACGAGCTTGACAAAGAATGGGAACTATGCTCACAATGACTTGTTCCATTTTTACACAAGCTTGAAATAGAAAAATAACTATGCTTAAAACATGGTTTCATTTTTATACAAGCTTGAAACCAAAAGGTAAATTATGCTTGAGGGCATCCATTTCATTTTTTAACGAGCTTGAAACAGAATAAGAACTATGCTTGCAAGCATCTATTTCATTTTGTAACGAGATTGACATAGAATGGGAACTATGCTCACAACAAGTTCTAGTCCAACAAGATGTCCAAAGGTTTATGGGTTTCCCCCTTACATAAGAAGCTAGAAAATTAACTCTAGTATGATACCTTGAGGATGGAGACATGCCCTCGCATCTTACCTATCATGGGAAGAAGCCAACTAGAAGGGGAAAGAGACACAAGAACATGCGGGACATTCAAGGAAGTCTAATGACTAGGAATCACATGATAATCAGGTTTAACAAATGAAAGCTGATCAATAGTCACAATCTTCCCATCATGGGGAAAATACATCACTTGAAAGTGTGTGGACACTACAAATTTCATGGTGTAAATATAATCATTCCCAAGGAGCAGATTAAAATCTAAAGTACCTTGGACTACCATAACATCTATACAGATAATTTTTCCTTCCAAAGTAATAGGAAAATGAGGAAAGATCCCTAAAGGCATTGTAGGCCTTCGATTAAAAGCTAGTATTTGATTGGTAGCTAGAGAAAATGGAGGAGAACCTATGGCTTTCCAAGTAGTAGAGGATAGAATGCTAAGAGAAGCCCCTTCATCAACGATAGTGCAGAGTATACTCTTAGTGGTAATTCACATGGATATCTGGAAAGAAACACTCCAATGAAGACAAGAATCTGTTAGGTTACTCTAGTCAAATGAAATAACCTCATCACTTGGTAGATAAATTTTCCTCTTGTCGAGAACAATCTGAACGAAGCATAAAAAATTCAGCAGGTTTTAGTTCACTCTCTACTGGAATAGAAGAACAAGACAACGAATTGGTCAAAGTGACTACTTCAGTATTAACACTCTTTGATGAAAGAGTGGGATTGGGTGGAGATGACATCAACTCGACCACTTCACTCTCAGAGGGAAGAGTAGGATCAATAATAGATGAAACTGAATTGATCACTTGGTCAACCAATGGGGAATCGAGGGATAACTTACTATCAATTTTTGGAATCACCTATTGATGAACAATAATATTTTCAACCAACACAAAGCTTCATCCATGCTTGAACAAAGAAAAGTATGATGCATAGCCTTGCATATCAAACAAGGATACAAGACTTTACATTTATGACCTTTTACTAATGGGTCACTGGTTGAGGGAGTTTCATCAACATGATGATCAAAGGTTGATGACACAGATGGTTCAGACTTTTTGGACCACTCTTCTTGTACACGAGAGAGACTAGGACACTCCTTAAGAAGGTGGTCCCCCTTTCAAATATTACAAGGGAACTTGGTTTTCCCAGGCTTTCTCTTAGAATAAGCACCATCAAGAGTAGATGTTTGGTGCTTTTTCTCTTTCTTATCCTTCTTCTTCTTACCCTTCTTCTTTTTACCCTTCCCTTTCTTCTTCTTCTTATCCACCTGATGACTAACCATAGATCTTTAATCAAGCAAAGAAGAAGAAAGGGATGAAGCCACAACCAGTGAAGAAGGAGCAGGATTTGGTTGAGGTCAATCCTCTCTCAAAGGAGAGGTGACATTTGATATATTAGGTGTAATAAGAATTACCAGATTAAACAGCCAGACCAGTAGTCCTATTTTCAACCCAAGAAGATTTAGAGTGGCAATAAAGGGAGGAACAATACCTTCACTTGGAGGGAATACAAAAGGTACATCTTGGAAAGGGATCTCTTAAGTGGTAGTCCCAGAAGGAGATGACATCTCTAAAATATCTAAAAATCCCCTAACTACTACGCACAAGCAAGCACTACTAAAACTAAAACCAACAAGAAAACATGTGAAAGGAATTGATAAGAGTTAGGAACCTCAAAGGATAGGACAAAAGGATAACTCAGATGGTTTGAGGATTCCTAAAAGGGTCTCCCAATTTACGCTAGGTACATGGGAGCTCAAATCCATAGTGGTGCTATCTAATGCACAACCATTCGATAGGAGCCTTCTGATATACTATCGAGTACATTAAGTACCTTTCGATATACCTCAAGGGTATGTGAAAGGCCGTTCAATATACCAGACGTGCATGGAAGAAATGAAAGTCCCTGAGATATAGTGTTGGTGAATAGCAATAGTTGCGACACTTACCAATGCTAGAACACGTCGCTAACCTAACACTCAAATTGCTAAAAGTTTTAACCTAGTACTACCATTAATTTTATCTTGTGTGGCAAGCTGGAACCATAGAGTGAAAACTTTAAATTAAAGAAGATGCACATTGATCTATATGATAATGTAAGTTTTTCTCTTCAATGAAATTCTACCTAAAAGAGGGAGAGAGATTTACATTTCTTTCCAAAATGCACACCCAAATGAAAATGCAATTCTATATTTTCAAACAAAAAGTGAAATATCAATGCACTACAAACAATCTTTAAAGCAATTTAAATAGAGATCTAGAGAACATGTAATATAACTAAACTAGAAAGGTTTTCTATCTTTTCATGCTTGAAAAAGATGCATAAAAAACATAATGGAAAGATGATTTCACTAAAGTTTCCAAACAAATCTAACTCTAATGCATGCAAATTCAAAAACATATATTTCTTCTTAATGAAAGTAATATTTGGAACTTCAAACAATCAAGCAAAAAACAAGAAGAAAATCGTTCAACATGCTTGTGAATAAAGTAAAGGAGAGAGAAAATTAAAACTTCTCTTTGGAACAAATAAGGAAACAAAGAATCGATGTCTCCTACCAAGCACTGAAAAACTCAGCATGCAAGAGGAAACAAAAATCACCCCAAGCAAAGAAAGACTCAAAACAACATGGATCACTCACGCATTCCAAGTCCAAAACAAACCAAAACATACCCATGAAAATGAATCGTATATTTTCCAATTCCATTTAACAATATCTATAGAAAGGAGAAAGAGGTTTCAAGCAAAGAAAAGAATGTAAAATCCAATGCAAGAAACGTAAAATATTCTTTGAATGAAAAGAAAACATAACAATTAAAGTGACTGCAGAATATACAATCATGTAATCATCGAAGAATACATTCATTGACATTATCCATCATTTAAGCAATAATTCATTCATCCATTTGTTCACTCATCCAAGGAGGGGAAGGCTATTAATCATCAATCAATGGGATGGTTCAAGCTTTGAATATGCACCAGTACGTCCATGTAGGAGACATGAGAGGGAACTGTACTTTGTGTTGTTTCGAAATGAATGTGTGTAAACCCAGAAATTGAATTGGGTGGTGGCTCAGAGACAATCTTGTAGCTATTTCTTTTCCATGGTGGATTAATATCCTATCACGAGGGTGTCCTATGAAGCTGAAATAATATAGGTGAGAAAATATCCTATAGTTGCGCGAAAAATTTCCCTTACACAATCGGTCGCTTGGATTGGTGTTGTTAAGATAAATACCCCTATGGATGTGAATCGAAGGTGTATTTAGTGGATTCCTTTTAGCAAATATTCTTGTGTTTGCATTAATTGTGTATAGGGAGTACTTATACATTTGTTGTGTAAGTTTAATGGAGTCTACACATGTTTTGTAATATTGAGAAACATAATACGTATATAGGAGGAATGCATTTGTGCCTTAGTTATGTGCATGAGGTGACTAAGAATTAATATTCCAAATTGGGGAAATTTTGTATAGTTCTATGGATAAAATTATAGTGCAAAATCCTAAGGCTGAGAGGAGAATCTCAATTAATAATGTCGTTAACAGAAGGTCCGTTATGACTTCCAAATCCCAATGTACGCACATCAAAATCAACCTATCAGGGGATATTTTGTTATAATTCATTATGCAGTTCTGACTTTTGACACCAAACATCAGAAATGTTGAATTAATAATGTTGAAAAGTATTTTGTTGGAAATCAGGTGGTGGTATTGAATTCTGAATTTTGGCATCGAAAACATCATAGTTGTGAATTCATTGGGAGGTGTGGGGGGTGATTCGTTGGAACCTATTTGTGGTTCCAACTTCCAACTATCGATTTCAAAAAATTCAAAATAAAAACATTGATATTCTTTCAATTGGAAGCCATTGTGAAGTGTCAACTTCTAGCTCCTAATATCAAAAATATTAGAGTAGACAAGACAGGAAGAAATTTGCAAAGAAGTATTTATGCATTCTAGATTATCACTCCTAATGTAAGAAATGTTTGAGGCAGCAAGTCGACAGGGTTTCATTTGGAGTTTTTTTTTATTCATTCTGACTTCCAATTTTGATATCAAAACTTCAGAGTTGGCAAGGTGAATTTCATATGGTCCATAGGGTTTTGATTTTTTACTCCCGATGTAGGGACGTTGAATAGTCAGAAAGGATATCAATTCCAACAAGGTGAAATTGGATAGTTGGGATAGAATATTTAGTGGTCGAATCAATTAAAACTGTTATCTGAGGTTAGTAGTCAGAACTAACAACTGATTACTCAAGATTATGGATTAATTACAAAATCTATCTTATTGATGTCTATGTGTTGTCAGGAATTTTGTACCTTCTATGGACAAAAGCTGTTCCTCTGCTCTGAATGGTTCAGATCTAGAACAAATAGTTCACAACAAGGTTGGAATACTTCTCCTAGAAACTACAGACACCTTGAATATGATCTTGGATGGAATGATGTGGCTCTTCACCTATGGTGAAAGAACTCCAAGAAAATACCTGCATAAACACATCAAACACAAAAGATCAAAAGTACCAAAAAACCATCTATAGATCTATATCAGTGACTAAGGAATCCGATAATAAACATGAAAGATTATATATAACAAGTATATGGGAAAGGAACCAACTTTGCATTGATAAATAATGAAAGAGTTTACAACCCGTTCCTTAGTGTTGATGCACTCCTCCACAAAACCGATATCTTATCCCCAATAGCTCGAAATTGCTCCTCTATGCTCACTCTAATGGATCAGGCCAGAATGTCAAAATGGTAGCATGAATTTTCTTTCTCCTTAACCATGAGGTATGAGATTATTTTTATAGGCCTCAAATGGATAGAGATGGTTGATATTTTGGTGGGTGAGGTGGAGAGGAGATCCCCAAAGAATGGATCTTGAGCTCAACTGACCCAGGTGAATAGGGATAAGGGCTACCGCGAGGCTTTTGATCTAGAAACTTTGTGAAGTCTCTCTTTTTCACTTTTTACCAAGGGAACTACTCCTGCTCCTTGATGATAGAGTGGTTCTAGGGAATAACTGCTCTTCAAACAAAGACTAAAGATGATGCCACTGCCCATCTTTAATACAACTCAAGTAGTGCTGTAGAAGGTACCACTCCTAGGATTAAGGGTAAAAGGAGTGCTAGGTTTTTATATGGAAGCTTGACATCTGGATCTATGTTTTCACTTCAATATTTGGGAATGAGGTAAAACATGGATTTTTAGGATCTTATCACATGTTGATGACGAGATTTGGGTGTAACACTACGCTGTTGCATTGTTTGTATAATATAAGAGATTTGGAAGCTCATTGTTGGTTAATGCTCCCTTTAAAAGGTTGGATTGAGGTTTGAGAACATGATACAATGGTGTTTAAATAAGAAAAAAAATCATAGTGACATTCTAATGAGTTTTTGTCACCTCAAAAGGCCACCAAGGTGACTAAGGACATGACAAAGTATTATAAAAGATAAAGGTTGCAACACTTGTAAAGTACCAAGACTAATATGTAGACCTAAACACTAACTAAGTCTGCAAATTAAATTAAATTTCTGATATTTGAATTAAATCCACTCAGAGCACATTCAGAATAGGAAAATAAAGGTTTTTCACCAGGAAAGTTTGTCGACAAGGGAGTAGGAAGTGGGAACAAAAAAAAGAGTGAGTTCATAAAAATATGTACTATATATTAAGTAAAAAATATATTAATAAAACTTAAATGAAAATATTAAATCCCTTAAAATATCCCCACAACCTTTCTTATTCCTTATTTCCCTCGGATTCATCAATTCCCCCCATTACAATGACATAACAAGTTTTTTATGTAAAACTCGGAAGGTAAAATTTCAGGTTCAGAGTTATTTCAACTTGATAAATATAAATAAAAAAGTTATATTCTATTATACATCATAAATCATATGATATACTGACCATTACATAGGGAGACTCCAAAAATTGTGGGCAGGAGGCCCAAAACATGACTAGAGGAGGGATGAGAGCTTAGGTGAAGCATGGGATTCACTGGAGATTGACATGAATGTTATGGAGGATACAAAATATTTCTATTAATAATTTAATTTCTAAACATTAAGCACTCCATACCTACAAATAGAAGGGAATAGGAATGAAGGAGTTGGGAAGGGAAGGTTTGAGGCTCATCTCCCAAGTGTCTTAGGATCATCACTTAGAAGCGCATGCTCACATAAGCATAGGAAAACAAAAAAATCAACCAAACCAAGTCAATGGGGTCAAATTATCCTTTAATAGCATCCTGGGTGACCAGTTTGGCAATTGGAGGCTAATAGTGACCTATGAGAGCAAGTCAACCACTTAGAAGCCCTAACCCTAGCCACATAAGCACCCTCCTGGGGAAATTTAAAATGTAGGACCATGTGAAAATATTTCCATGTCCAACTCATCTCTTTGATTTAGTAACTGCACCCTCCTTAGTCAAATAGTTGTTTCTTTTGTTCATGACATCTTTTTTCTTTTCCTTGCTTTTGAGACCAAGTCTCCATAACAAAACTGTGCGCTTCTTTTCCAAAACTTTCCTTATTTTGGCCTTACATATTTTCTGAGTTGTCCAGGAGGAAATTGCACCCTCCTTTGCAAACATTTCCTACTTTTATCTCTGGATACTTTTCTGTTGCTTTCAAGCACTTTCCCTTTTTCCTCTCTAATGTCTTTTGTCATAGAGTTTCCTCTTTTTTTACCTTGGCAAGTTTACTTTCCCAATGCACCCCCTAACATGGAAAGCTCATTTCCACATCATTAAATTTCCCAATTAATAATACTGATGAATAAAAATTAAATAGATGCCTCAATAATAATTATTTAGTAACATTCTCCTAGGATAATTAATAAATACCTCATAAATAATATTTGAACAAAATTCCCTAGGTGAGGTAAATAATGCATCTTTGACCTCCAATGTATTGGGAATGGTCAACACTTTTATGTCCAGAAATATGGGGACATGAAATTCCTCCCCTCCCAAATCTACTTTTCCTCAAGTAGAAGCACTCTAGAGTGCTGCAAATTTGTCCACCATGTCGGAGAACTGGAGCATGAACTCATGTGAAAAAAAATGTTGACTTGCTTCATTAAGCCAACATGTAAAGTTTCTCAAAAACCAAGCAATGCCAAGGTCCCATTTCTTGCATTTCACTCCATTCTGTGAGAATTCCTTCCAACACAACTTATCAGATTAAATTATGCTTGGATCCCATTTCCTCAACTGTAAGTATCCAAACATTAGTATCCACCATAAAAATTTATCATCATAGGAAATGATATTCATGATGTGGGAATCATACCACTATACTAAAAATTAGAATTTCTCAATTTAAAATTGGAAATCTGTGTGATTTCCGCACCCAACATAAAGTTCCTTATGTTCTTGATGCACATTAGCAGTGGATGTCACAATTATGTTGTTGCAATGACATGGGTGTCAGCCATAGATAATTTTAGGGTTGAAATTTAGCCCATGAGATATTTTCCATGTTTCTCTCCAAAAAATTATTTGCCATTTTACTTTTTTTGAACCCCTGTTTCACCCAATTTTGATCGGGTAACTTTTTTTCACCCTAAAAATTACCAAATTATTATATAAACGATATAAAATCCTTGGAAATTGAAATATATTTTGAAAAGTATCTCCAAATATTTTATAGTTGATGTTTTATGAATTGGTAAGATTCGCCAACATTCATACACTTTTAAAAAAGTACGGTTCCTTAAAATTATCCCTGGTGTGAGTCCCATGTCCAAAGACAATTTGGGCATCCTCCAACAAACATAGACACCCATGGTACTCACAGAAGATGTAGGATGTGTCTGCTAAAAATCCCATGGTGTAAGAAAAGGATACACCCTCCAAGGTGCATGACTCCAACAAGTACCTACCCATTCCTACCATATATGAACAAATCCTCCGACTATTAGATCCATATGGGAATTTTATTGGTTTCCCATGTACACAATCCCAATTACTCAATGCTCTACCTTTAGTCATGAAATCACCACCATGAATGGAGGAATCAAAGATAGGAAATGGTTTCATTTTTTGCGGATGAGAATGGGGTTGTCCCCTAAAAAAATACCTATAGATGAGTGTGGGAGCCTGTTACGAAAAGGAATTCCTATGGCTTGGGGTACCACAACAGACAGCTAGACTCCAGAAATCAATATTTCCCAATATGCAATAGAAATAAACAATCTAACACTAAAGGATCGAACCTGACAGTTGAAGTAGATCCCCGTTGCACTTTCCAATCTTCAGCTTGAATTGTTATAGCACGTCCTCAACAACAAGTAAACAATACAAGCATACTATATTTCATGGTGTTAGATCTATTCTAGCATATATAATCAATAATGTAAACAACATTTGACATATTCCAATGGATACAATATGCATTCAAATACACATTACTGGACAGGAAAAGATATTTCTATTAATAAGAATCAGAGATTACAAGTGACAACCTCTGACGGCATGTCTGCGAACCGGAGAAACTGAATCCCCCACTTGGGCCTCCACCACCTCAATCCTCCATCACTTCGATAGCAAGCTTACTAGCAAAGGGAAAGCTTGGGAAGAACACAACAGTGCTCCAAAGGGACAAAGGGATGCAGACTCAAGCACAAAGTTCAGGCAACAATGGACTATAGTTTCGATGCTCTCAATTCTCTCTTATGCTTTCAATGTAACAAGGGGTTCCTTATATAGTTTTCCAAATGGATACTGAAAGGTCGAATCCGTGTGATCTCAATGCATATGGAAGGCCAGGAGTCATATGAGTTGGATCCAAGTCAAGGAACAGTCCAAAAGGATTTGGATTTATGTACACATCCCGATGTAGGGGACTATAGGGGACAGATCCGCGTATGTACGCGGTTATCGGGGAAAAAGCCGCGTATATCAATACTCTTATGTTTTTAGGGATGATGGGGGTCACATAAAAAGATAACAAGTGGTCCATAGGGGCTAATGAGTCTGCAGTGGAACAAGGGAAGGCCATACAATGTGTGATTCACCTAGTGTGGTGAAATCCGCTATAACAGAGCCTCTTGCTCCTTACTTGGAATCAAAACAAAGAAACCCTTCACCCAATTATCATGTTCATGTGTGTTCGCTTCCATACACGTGTGGAATAATCTTTGATGAAACAAATCACTGAAAAATGTGTCCAACAAAGGTGTGGATGCGTAAATCCCATCATGGGATGGTATAACATAAGGGATTTCATCTGAATCTTCACTAAGAAGAGAACTCCTTCCATGAGAAAAAATAGTGTTTCTTAGGCAATATCCATGTGCTTGGAACTCATCATCTGTATCTAAAAATTCCTCAAGCACAAAGAATTTAGAATGAAACTCATGTGCATGTGTATGGAAGGTATCCAATGGTTGAAAATTAAATATTTGTGGCTTCCCATATGTTACGACAGTGTCATCCACAACAAAAAAATTATTGCAGAAATTAAGATTTTTATCTCCTATAGTCTTCATCTTTGTCATGTATTTGCCTATCCAATCCATGTGTGTATGTATGGTATCAAGTGGTAGAAATATGTTCCTATGTTTATTTTGAGAATGTAATGGTGCATCACTCAAGTCATCTTGAACATCTATGGGAGCCTCTTACTCCTCATATGGCACTAACAAGGAAAATTCCTTCTTCCAACTTTCATCCCCACTTGAAGTGGTTGAGATAAGAGTGTGAGTAGAACCATGAATCAGCTATATACAATAATTATCCACCCATATTATGGATGCATATTATTCATCACTAGTTGATCCAACCAATGTGGGCTCCTCTGACTCTTCCATGGAGAAGGGACACTCTCGAGAAAAAAAACTCCATTTTTGTCTAAAAAATATCAAGTGCTTGGTTTGCATCAAGCTTGTTTTCACCAACCTCAAGCACATAAAAAAATAAATGCATCTCATGATCCAACATCTCATGATATTCCTACATATTATCAAGAATTCAATGAGCCTTGTGAAGATGGGTGAATGTTGTGTTGGAGGATAGGTGAAATCTTTGCAACTCCTCATGAGGTTTCTATATCTTAATCTGACACTCTTGAAGTGCACATTGAGTTTTATTCAAAGAATATTTGGGTGCTCAATAATTATTTTGTGAGCTTGTAATTCTCCTCTTCATCCTTCAAGGATGCTTCATGAAACAACTCAAAAATCTCAAGTAAACTGTCTCTATCAGAAAGCAATTGGAGAAAATTACCTTTGGTGATTGTCATGGATTTCTAAAACTTTTCCATGTCTTCCATGCACTAGTAGAAAATGAGATATTAGTGACCAAAAAATGACCAAAATCCACATATCAATGACCACTTTTGGTTTGGCGATCGCTGGTGGCTAATTTGCGGTCTTTTATTACATGACCAAAATTGGTCATTTTTATTTTGGTCATTTATAACTTGTCGGTTGGTCATTAATTTGGTCATATATTTGAATCAATGACCAAATATATGACCACATTTGTGACCAAATTAATGACCACATGACAAGCTAGAAAATGACCAAATTTGGTCGCGTAATAAAAGACCATAAATTAGCCACCAAAACTGACTTTTGGTCATTGATATGCGAATTGTGGTCATTTTTTTGGTCATTTATATCTCATTGTTTGGTCACGTATCTCTCATTTATTGGTCATTTTATTTGCAAATTTTGGTCATTAATCTCATTTATTGGTCACTAATTTAGTCATTTTTAGTCGCTTTATGTATGGTCATTATATTTTAGTAGTTTGAATGGTGTCCATTATTAAATCAATATAAATTTTTAATATGATATTATGTTTAAATTAAAAAAAAGAATCATACATTTATTATCATCTAATACACATCTGAATTATGCAATGTCACATTATAATTAATTACAACACTTGTAAATAATATCTAATACACATGTAAATCATGCAATGCTACATTAATTAGTTAATAATTACAACATTGGTACATAATATAAAGTACAACCATATATATAAGTTTTAAATCACAAATTATATTATATGAAATGTCAAAAGTATTACAATAAATATGAGTTTTCTCAAAAACACATATTAATTTCCATATAACTTTATAGGAAAATCATCACTTTTCAAAATATTACAATGGCTAAACCATCATACTTGCAGTAGGTTGCAAAACCATACTTAGATCCCACATCAATAGCTTCAAAACCATACTTAGATCCCACGTCAGCAGCTTCAAAACCACACTTAGCAACTTGAAAGCCTCAACATCAGGCTCTTCATATTGAATGGCAAATCCTCAATAGTGGGCTCTTCATACTCAAAGGCCTACTTATAAGTTACGCTCACTCCTACAAAATCCAATAAAAAAATATCACTTGTAAAATAGAAAAACAATGAACTGTAAATTAGAAAAACAATGAAGTAAATTAGACAAAAAATGAAGCAAATTATTTCTCTTGTTAAACAGCTAAAAACAATAACCAATATCATGTGCAAAATAGGAAAATCTAATATAACAAATTCAATTTAAGAATTGGTTAAAATTAAACTTGAATGGCTAAATATGCAACTATTTAGTACCTAAGAAAAGTAAAACTCAGCTCTAAACCAGGAAATATAATCAACGAATCCAGAAAACAATTATGCTCTACTGCACAGGTAGAAACCTGTATACATAGTGCAATCTATGAAGGAGTTCACCCCTATATGTCATGTGGTTAATGAATGACATGGAAACTATGGAAAATGAAGAATGATTTAAGAAAGTCTCAAATCCAATGCCTACAAGAATAAATAATAGATTTCTTTATTTGTGGAGTCGTCATTCTACTATGTATGATTTGGTTCAAAAGTGTAACAAATGCACTCAAACACAGGTTGGAAATGTTGGTGCAAGAAAAAAGTAAAAGGTATGAATTTTGTATGTGAGAAAAGCTGTATAAACCTACTTTCCCAAACATGCAATAAACATAAAGCAAAAGAGAAGAGGGAAGTGAGAGCTTAGGGGAAGCCGCTTAACGAGCTAGACTTGTTGGAATAAGAGAAGGTGAACTGAAAAGAAGAATCATATTTTATGGCCCTACACACAATGACAACAAAGGACCAACGTTACAATTCTCAAGCAATGGCAGGTTGTGACTTCCATAGTATAAAAAGAGTTGACAAGTTCCACCACCAGTTCCATACTTCACCAGACTACTTGGATAATCCTTTTTCCAAATTAGCATCATCTTTAGCTTTCCTTTGAGCAATTTCTGAAGCAATTTCAGAGTTCTTGGGTTATACACAAATTTTAATTAAAAAAAAAGCGATCAAATTCAACAAAAAAAATCCATTTCTGATGCAATTTTAGAGTTCTAGGTCTAAAATTTTATCATTCGAATATCAATTAAACTCAAAAGCAATAAATTGAAATTTTTTTGGGATGGCCATAGATTGAAACATACCTTGTTCCATTGAATCCTTGAACACGGTCACCTTGAGCTTGAGTGAAATGTAATATGAGAAGGACGCCTATCATATGGTAATGAAAGGGGAATATTGTTCTACATTGGTAGCCACCACTTCATGTTGGCACCTATCTTCTTTCGTGCACTTCCTAATATTCATGTCTTTAGTTATCTTGAGTTTTCTCTAGAAGAGAAGCCCTTGATTTTGTATCATATGTACTCTCTACATAAACAATAATACAAGTGTTCTCCTTAATTCCATTTGCATCTATATCAATATTTGCATTGCTCCTATGTGCAAATCACTACAAATAATTGGCATATCATAATGATGGCTTAATTCCTCTATCATTAGTTCTTTCAAATATTAATATGAAGTTACATACAACCAATAGGGATGTATTTGAGTCTAGTCCATGCATTAGAACATAAATTCAAAATCCTTGGACAATGTTTGGATCCATCTGGAAATCTGCAATTTCACTCTCCTAGCATTTGACTTTTGTACCTAGTTTAAAGTTTCCACTTCTTGTTTTGAACCATTTCCCAACTCAAAGTTGCTGCAATCTGTGCACAACATCAGGCTATTTCACTTTCAACATGATATATTTAGAGTGCCAAAGATCATTCAATCAATATATAATACCAAGAAAGAGAACAACATATAGACTTGGAAAATAGACTTCTGATCTCCCTCTGACGACAGAAATGAAAATGTTGAAGGTACTTTCTCTGGAGATAACCTATGCAGTGCTTCCATGGTGCTCAATAATAGCTACAATAAACATGTTAACAGGTGTTATAATAAAAATCAATATATATTTTTAGTGGAAACAACGTACAACTCTTCTAATCAAAATGAAAAACAAAATTACACTACTGCAACAAATTGTCAGGCCAAGTCCAAGCAATCATAGCTCCAAAATATCTAGAGACCAACACTACCAATTTATATTGTTTGACATAGGAAAACACTAATATACCTCATCTAAATCTGTTGATGCATTGCAAGGTGGGAGCATTAAGGCCTCTCGTAAACTGAACACCTATTTTTGCAGCTCAAAAATCACAAGAAAGTGTCCAACCCAACCATATCACCAAGTCCTTCACTGTCCATGTTCTGTAGTTGTGACATGTTCATACTGAGCCTGGTCTACAGTGCGAATTCCCTTGGGGCTATTGCCTACAAGAGATAGAAACTATTATAGCATAACTGGAGAAAGAAACATATCGTTTCTAATTATTTGTGGAATGAATTCTTTGGATTGCAAATGTGCAAAGAATAGTACAGTAAAAAAACTTGAAGCAAAAAACAACTGCCTTCAAGGCTCTTCCTAGAAGGGCATAGTATACAAGAAACAAATAATTGTTTCTAACTCTCTTTATCCTTTTGGTAAGTATCAAGAGATTTAAAAGTTTTGTAGTTGCCCATGATGGACATATTTTAACTTCTTTTTAATAAGTTGCAAACAAACAGGGATCAAACCTAGACCCAACAGAGATGCAAAGCATTAAAGTGCAGAGAATGGGAAAAATTTCTTCATGAATGTTCTAAGACATGTGGACAGGCAGAGTATGTGTTGGTGCAGACCTCCTAGGCCTTAGTTGAAAAATGGGTGCCTAACAAGCATATATGTATGTATGTCTGAGCCCCCAATCTTTTCTATCTGATAATAAAAAAACCACAGATAGGAAAAGAGTTCAAATCTTTGGGGTCACACTGATCCTAGAGTTCCTTGAGGATGTGGGTAGGGTGCTACTGTAAAATTCAAGTACATAATTTGAACTTAATTAAATATCCATATATCTATCTTAACCCTGAATCATCATTGCTTAACATGGAGTTAGATGGATTTATGATTTATTTTGACACAAAATTTTCTTATAATTTGATTTTTTTTCAATTTAACTTTTAATGTTACATAAGCTACATATCACCTTTACTCTTGAGACTTAGCTGCAATATGAGAGGCGATTAGGATGATTTTTCTCAATTTTGGTAGAACTAAGAATCAGGGCATTCTAAACTCAAATCTCAATATACACAGCTTAAGATGGATAGAAACAAGTATCGGAAAATGAGAAAAACAAAGTAATGCAGTCCGATATATTAGTCTGAATGGGAAAGAACCACAACCAAAAAAATACTTAAAGAAACCCTCTTAAGTTTCATTTTATCTCTAATATCGCACACATGTACCCTCCTTAGTATTAAAATTTCTAGATCCACTAGTAATTCCCACTCTAATCAAATAGCAAGACCATAAAACCTTATTAAAGCAAGCAACGTCCAACCATAGTAATAAAAAAACAATAGAATAAAAGTTAGGAAATTGGCACTATGAAAAAGTGTAAATTTGAGAGGCAGTAAGGCCCTGGTCAATGCATCTCACAAAGTTAAGTAATAACCTTTAGCATAGGTAGGATGATTTGTAGTGGATGGGAATGATGAAACCATGTTGTTGAAAAAAAGATGAATTTTATCAGATGGACATTGTTAAAACATTAACATATTCATAAATCAAGAAGAATTACTTCCGGCAGTTGGGCAATGTGAAAAAATGGTGATCCAGAAAGGGAAAGATAAAAATACCCATCAACCAAGCCTCCAAAAGATGGGTTCTCATGAGAATATGACCCATTGGAGTTATGGTACTATATTAATGGATCTTGTCTGAATCTTGAGGATACTTGTCATGCTAGACGCCAAGATTACAAGCATTGTACCTCCAAGTGTCTTGACCATGGCCGAGCCCTTTCGTATTTTATCCTGATCCAGAATCTTGATAATCAGATTTCTCAAGGGAGGAATATTTACCATCGAAAAAAGAGCCAATGCTCCCTGTGGAAACACTAGAGTAAACAATAACTAAATCATGTTGTTTCACCAACGTCAATCTGAATCCCCTCGCGGTCCTGGATTTGTTGTGAGAATATTCTCAGATGGATATTTTGAAAACCCAAAAGCCAAATCCCAATTTAATGTACTGGAGAATTTATAATAGTTATTTGAACTCTTCAATAGGTGCTATGAAAGAACCCATTGTACATAAGATAAAAATTGAGAATTGATGTCTGTCTAAAATCAATTTCTCTCAAATTTTCTATAACATTCTTGTCTGAACACACACACATATTCCAAGAGCCCAAACATATTTTTGCTCAATGAAAGTTTGACTATTCTGATTGTGGTAGCAACGGTCTTGTATGAAGAATCGATAGTGGAGGAAGAGAGTAATTAAATGTGGAAGAAATAGAAGATAGATTAATTTGATTCTATTTGTTTTTGTGACTTCCACAATATAAAAAGAGTTGACAGGTTCCATCACTGGTTCCATACTTCACCAGACTACTTGGATAATCCTTTTTCCAAATTAGCATCATCTTTAGCTTGCGTTTGAGCAATTTCTAAAGAAATTTCAGAGTTCTAGGGTTATACACAAATTTTAATTAAAAAAAATGATCAAATTCTATGCATAAACAATAATACAAGTGTGCTCTTTCATTCCATTTGCATCTATCTCAATGTTTGCGTTGCTGCTATTTGCAAATTGTAACAAATAATTGGCATATCTTAATGATGGCTTAATTCCTCTATCATTAGTGATTTCAAATATTAATATGAAGTTACATAAATTCAATAGGGATGTATTTGGGTCTGGTCCATGCATTAGAACATATTCAAAAATCCTTTGACAATGTTTGGATCCATTTGGAAATATGCAATTTCACTCTACTAGAATTTGACTTTTGTACCTAGTTTAAAGTTTCCACTTCCTGTTTTGAACCTTTTCCAAACTCGAAGTTGCTGCAATCTCTGCACAGCATCAGGATGTTTCACTTTCAACATGATATATTTAGAATGCCGAAGACCATTCAATCAAAATATAATACCAAAAAAGAGAACAACATATAAACCTAGAAAATAGACTTCTGATCTCCCTCTGACGACAGAAATGAAAATGTTGAAGGTACTTTCTTTCGAGACAACTTATGGATTGCTTCCATGGCACTCAATAATAGCTACAATAAACATGTTAACAGGTGTTATAATAAAAATCAATATATATTTTTAGTGGAAACAACTTTGAACTCTTCTAATCAAGATGAAAAACAAAATTACACTACTGCAACAAATTCTTAGGCCAAGTCCAAGCAATCATAGCTCCAAAATATCTAGAGACCAACACTACCAATTTATATTGTTTGACATTGGACAACACTAATATACCTCATCTAAATCTGCTAATGCATTGCAAGGTGGGAGCTTTAAGGCCTCTCATAAACTGAGATTTAATACTTCTATTCTCAGCACATAATATTGGACAAGGAAAAAGCAGTGAAAAATGATTGCAAAAGAACTATAACAGGAAAAATCAAACCTCAAAGAAACTCATCTTCCAATTGTAAGTGTGGATTTGCTACAATTACAACAAATTATGATTTCATTTAATGTACCCATTCTTTCATAGGAAGTTATTCCATTGGCCTTTGATGTTAGGAGAGATGGTTCACTTCGCATCAGAGCTACTCCAAGAATTGTGAAGCCAAGCCCCTTGAGACCTTAGCATTCTCCAGAGGACATGATCAGGGTTTGCATCTATCCCTTTAGAGTGACTGACATAGACATTATACTCCTCTCTCTCTTCAACCTCTACTTGAGCTAGGGCCTTGCACCTCTTAGGTTTTTCCTTCCTTTGCTTTAACTAGATCCTAGTACTCTCTTTTAGTCATCTGATTCTTTCCTTTTTAACTAAATTTTTAATTTTTTAGCTTCTAGGAGTATTAACACTGTCATAACCTATTGACATCTGGTTTTACTCTCTCCTCTCATTGACCTATTTGTTGCATATAAATAAAATTATCTTAGCTTATCTCACACAACCTTTCAGACCAATAATCTTGAATTTTGTCTATTGTAATGGTGACATTGTAAATGTAGTTTCTACACTTGCAAAAATGTGCTTTCCTAGCTAACTGGATAGGAACAACTTTTTGGCTACTTCCAATGTTGTCTGATTTTCAGCATGGTATCAAAGCCAGGTTTGAGGCTGATTGGCAGTGACTAGGAGGCCAGAATCAAAGCATGGCTTGAGGGGGAGGTGGGTGTTCAAGGGATCAATTTGTACACTAATTGGGTATGTGGGACTGGGTGTCCTATATACCAGGGGGTATAGAATGCTTAAATGTTAAAAATACTTAGTGTGGATCCATTAAACTAGGAAGATAAAAATATAAGAAGAAGTAGATGTACCCAATCAAATGAATTGAGTTCTAGGTCTTGTCAAGAGGTAGGATTAAACTAGCACAAACCCATCTAAATCCGGGTCAGGTTTCAATCAGTGCTGAACCCAGCTATTATAGAGCTTGATTTTGCATATTTCTGGGTCAAATTTGATATGTTGATCATTTGAGTACTTGAGAAATTCACTAGAGGTTGGCAACCTCAAGGTGCATATCAAAGCTAGGTTTAGAAGGGCCTGTTCTAGTGTCCCTATTGAATATGCCCAATGCAGTATAGATTCAAATTTCAATGCACCATTACACACACACACAAAATTATACTGGATCAAACTCAACTCTACCCAGGATCTAGAACATATTTGGGTTGACCATTTATGTACTCAAGAAAAGCACCTGACATTGGTAAAAAAACCAGTAAAAAAATGTTGAGAATATGACCCAATGCTCCATATACAAACTCTGGAATGTATGGCCACAATAATTATTTCTCAATATACTTTTCTTTGCATCCACAAGGGATTTGAACTATGTATGCCCCTCCACTCTCATGAATTTCTTCATCATGATCAGAATTTAACATTTCAGTTGGCTTTGCACAGCTAGAATCCACTTCAGGACAACAGATTTGGCGTGTTAGCAGGTACACTCTATACACTTCTGGCATTTTTGCAAGCACTTTTGCAAACTCTACAACATATTTCACCTACATTAAAAAAGAAGACACGTTTCACTTGGTGGTAATCCAATTCTAGTCCTACCAAAATAAGGTAATCATGCTTTGATCCCCTACTTTTCTAAATGACTTTGTGAGAAAATTGACCTCAACTATTCAATATGCTAGAAACAGATGAAGGAAAATACAAAAAATAGAAAGCTTTTGTAACACATTTACCTATCCACCTGTATCAGAATCATGAACAAGATCCATATTCTCCCCTCGCACTAGGCCATGCAAACTGACATATTAATCATAAACAGGAGAATCAGCGAAGTAAATTTTGCTATGAGGATTTTAAGAGCTAATACTTCTATTCTCAACACAGAATATTGGACAAAGCAAAAGCAGTGAAAACTGATTGCAAAATAACTATAAGAGGAAAAATCAAACCTCAAAGAAACTAATCTTCCCATTGTAAGTGTGGATTTACTACAATTACAACAAATTGTGATTTCATTTAATGTGCCCATTATCGCATAGGAAGTTATTCCCTTGGCCTTTGATGTTAGTAGAGATGGTTCACTTCACATCAGATCTACTCTAAGAATTGTGCAGCCAGGCCCCCTAAGACCTTAGCATTCTCCAAAGGACATGATCAGGGTTTTCATCTGTCCCTTTAGAGTGACTGGCAGACACAATATACTCCTCTCTCTCTTCAGCCTCTACTTGAGCTAGGGCCTCGCACCTCTTATGGTTTCCTTCCTCTGCTCTAACTAGATCCTACTACTCTCTTTTAGTCATCTGATTCTTTCTTTTTTTACTAACTTTTTAATTTTTTAGCTTCTAGGAGTGTTAACACTGTCATAACCTATTGAAATCTGGTTTTACTCTCTCCTCTCACTGATTTATTTGTTGCATATAAATAAAATTATCTTAGCTTATCTCACACAACCTTTCAGACCAATAATCTTGAATTTTGTCTATTGTAACGGTGACATTGTAAATGTAGTTTCTACACCTACAAAAATGTGCTTTCCCAGCTAATTGGCTAGGAACAACTTTTTGGCTACTTTCGATGTTGTTTGATTTTCACCATGGTATCAGAGCCAGGTTTAAGGCTGATTGGCAGTTATTAGGAGGCCAGAATCAAAGCATGGCTTGAGGGGCAGGTGGGTGTTCAAGGGATCAATCTGTACACTGACTGGGTATGTGGTACTAGGTGTCCTATATCCCAAGGGGTATAGAATGCTTAAATGTTAAAAATACTTAGTGTGGATCCATTAAACTAAGAAGCTAAAACTATAAGAAGAATTAGATGTACCCACTCGAATGAATTGAGTTCTAGGTCTTGTCAAGAGGTAGGATTAAACTAGCACAAACCCATCTAAATACAGGCTAGGTTTCATTCAGTGCTGAACCCAGCTATTATAGAGCTTGAGTTTATATATTTCTGGGTCAAATTTGATATGTTGATCATTTGGGTACTTGAGAAATTCACTAGAGGTTGGCAACCTCAAGGTGCATATCAGAGCTAGGTTTAGAAGGGCCTGTTCCAGTGTCCCTATTGAATATGCCCAATGCAGTCTAGATTTGAATTTCAATGCACCATTACATGCACACACAAAGTTAGAGTGGATCAAACTCAACTCTACCCAGGATCTAGAACATAGTTGGGTTGACCATTTATGTACTTAAGAAAAGCACTTGACATTGGTGATCTCAAGGTGTATAGTAGACCTATGTTTAGATGGGCATGTGCAAGCATCCCTATTCAATGTGATCATTGCACAATATAGATTCAATGCACCATCTTTTTAATTAAAATGTATACATGTTTCAGTAAAAAAAAAAGACTACACATAGATTGTATGACAAATTGGAAATTGCAATGGAAAGTGATGCATCTCAAGCTATGGGGCAAATTATTTGAGACTCGTGACTTTCTACAATATTTCAGAGAGCACCTCAAACTATTCTTTTCAATTTCCTCTTCTTCCATATTTGTCTAGTGACAAGTCATTTCAAATTTGAGTTTCCTCCATACAATGTCATGCTAGTGGTCCTTCTTGTTGTCGATATTCCTTACATGATTATGTGTTCAAAAGTTAGTGACCATACTATAGAACAACAGCATAGGATATTGATGTGCCCATAGCTAAATGTAATTACCATGCTTCCATATCAGTTGCTTTGCTGACAATGGATTCACAAAGGGTTTTTATTTCATTTCCATTTTCCATTTCTTCACTCTCAACATTCTTATCCTTGTTGAATTCCAAGTTACCTCCATTGCTTTCATTACTTAATGTAAAGATCTTTTGGACCTGCTTGAACATTCCATCAAAGGAAACCTTCTCTTCTCATAAAAATTTTGCTTTTTTTCTATTGCATAGTAATGCATAATGATTTAGCAAAGCTTCCAAATCCTACAGGTATCAAAATTATTCAAACCTTCAGATGACACTCGATAGCCTATTAAATAACAGGACTCTAAGAAAGCACCTTACCTCAAGTTGCGCAGGACCTCCATAAATCCAAAAGCGTCGGTCAAAAGGTTCTTCTTCATAGAAATGTTCCTCATGCCCATCTTGCTCAGTCTCCCTGTCACATTTCTCAATCTCAATGCATGTCTCCATTGCTAGCAGATCCATGGTCTCTCTACCAACATGCTCTATCACATGCATTCCCTTGGCTGTAAAGGTTTTTCCACTATGATAGACCCAAAAACCCATCATGTAACAGATGGAAAATTAAGATTTCACAATCTTTATAAAATGCTTAAAAAATAATGTACCAACCTTTGATTCTCAAGCTTCCCAGTCATATGGCCATGATCAAGACACAATTGCATCTTGTCATTCTAGTTCTGAACCTTTTCAAGAGGACTTTTCATGCCTTGGTAAGATATAAAACTGTGTTAATCATAGCAAGGTATTTATCTGCTAAAAATTAAGGACAGAGAGTAATGTGTCATTTGCCATTACTAGAAGAGAGTAATGGCTTATTTTCTGTTACTAGAAGAGAGTAATGTCTTATTTTCCATTATTGGTAGGTGATATATTCCCTGATATGAAACTAAAGGATATTAAAGCTTACAATTATGTTAATAGAAATATACAAAAACTCTCATTGATGATGAAGAAGACTGCAATTTCAGCTCCATTTTGGCTTATAAGTTTCACTCTTTATTCTCTATCATACATGTTATATATCTTTTTTGATGAAAAATGTCATGTTATTTTAGAAAAACAATGTGTTATAAAGCTGCATGTATTTCCCATGTATACATTTGATCCCAAAAACCAGAGCTACATGAATGCACAACATATTTGGTTTTTTTGTCCTTTAGCTATTCAAGCATCTAGCCTCTACAATAGCACAAAACTCCAGGATTGACTAATCATTTACTGACCATGTAGGTATACAATGTACATGATCAAATCATATAATCAAAATAAAACATAAAGTGTGAATATCCAGACCTCCTCACAAGTAGGAAACTGAGATCATTAGATATTTGAAATCAACTCCATCCTTGAGAGGTCTGACAGTAACATGCATAATAACTATATGAGGCTATGGAACCTCAAATTATTTGTATACAAGTTCAATGGTGATTACTCAAGAGGAATGTAAAGAACTAAACAAATAATTAAGACTTTAAAATAAAGGAAGCAATCATCATTAAGGTAAAAAAACATAACAGTATCTTCTTGAACTAGTGAATAGATGCATTAAAACATGTAAGGTCACATGCCCTTACGAAAAAAAGTTATGAACAATATGTAAAGTAAGTTTAAATAGATGTTTGAACACTATGTAAAGTACACATAATGTTTTAAGTTGATTCATAGAAATAACCATCTAGGTCATTTTTTTCAAATATATTTTCAGCCACCGAATAAAACTCTTTTCTGCATCCTTCAAGTGTTCACATCCATCCATTGGATCTTCATATGAAACAAGGATGTTACTTGAGACAGAAAGTAAAACTATATTAGCATCAGTATATTCAAGTGGTACTCCATGGATCTTAGTAAGTGACTGAATTTGCCTAGTCCCTGCGATGGCACCATCATATGGATCCAGTATGTTTATGTCATCTCCTACATGGAATAATTTAGTCTCTATTGGAGTTACCGGGCACTGTCAAAATAAAATAAAAAAGTATACAAAATTATAAGAAAAAAAATACAATTAAATTCTGAAAACATGCATAATTATTGATGTAACAAAATTAAATGCACTTACAGCCGTGTCAATCTTTAAACTATCTTGTCCAGCAGGAGTTGCAGACACTGATTGATAATTTCCCTACAGTGCATCAATGTTGGTAGATTGTTTAATTTTATCCAGCATTTGATTACATCATGCACAAATCAAATATCACAATTACAAAAACACAATCATATAGTAGAAGAATACTAAATATAACAGTAAAACACTAAAAATCAGTCCTAAACCAATTATTTCAGATTATGAATTCAAATCAAGAAATGTTTGCAAGGGAATGGTAATTAGCTTACCTCATCAGCATCACTATGACATCCAATTTTATTCCATGATTTGACGATTGGTTCAATGGAGGTGGCTATGGTTGACATTGTCTTTGTCAACCCATTTATGCAATCCATTACATGTTTATAGTTCTTATCACTATCACTCTGAACATACGTAGATATGTTAACTAGCTAGATTTTATCAGCTTCATTAGATGGCAATGGTCTTTTTGTTGGATTTTCTAATATAAGATTATGTTTAAAACTGTCTATATCACACATTAAACGTTGGCCAACCATTTCACCGGTATCAATTTCTGATCTGATAGGATATTGAACCTACAAATCATTATCAATACATAATTAGTTGGATATATACGAATCAAAATGCAATATATATAACACAATGTACTCACAAAAATGGCATACATAATGGATTGAGCAAAAAATCCATATACTTACAAACATGTTTTGATTGCTTTGCAACCCACCACAACCCATAATAAATTGATCGCTCACATTTTATCTTGCCATCTTCCCTTTTTTACTCCTTTGCACATACTCCTCAGCACACAGACTTTCCTTCAGCTCCTCCCACTATTTGGGAGTCAAGCTGCCGTCCCTTTGTTTTCCATCCAGGATTAATTTTCTGCATTTATGCCTAAAATTGTTAATCAATTTTATCATTCTGATCTTGTAATATTTGGTGGTAATCCTTCCGCCATAGGTCTCAAAGGAATTTTCCATTTGTCGAATCACCAGATCGACACTTCTTTCATCTTGATATACAAAATTGGATTTGGTGACATCCAGATGAGACCTTACTCTCGTTCCCAACTCTGAGCCCACCTTGCAACATTTGGTCCAAAAGGTTCACCATCTTTTACCTCAAGAAAATAAGCCTTCTTCCCTTTTGATTTTCTTTCTTGGCTTCTCTTTTTGTGGACCTATACATGCCTTGAATCATTTTGTGTTTTTGTATGGAAGATGGCATATCTTCACTTGAATCAAGACTTTGTGATGTAGAATGGGCACTCATGTTTGTGCATAGAAGAGGTGATTTTCCTTTGGCAGTTGAAGTCCTAATTGGTTCCTTATTGGCCACATTAGGTGTGGCACTAGATATCTCACTAATTTTCTTAGATGGGCCTTCAAATATTTCTTTTAATTTATAAATCAAATCTCTCAAACCTGATTCTGATTTAGAAAACACCAAGACTTCAACAATATTGACTTGGGCACGATCACCATTATGTGATATATTAGGATGATGATCATTAGTGTTGCCATCATCTTCTCCATGCACTAAACAAGTACCAAGGCGTAGGATTATACGAGCTAGCAGCAGTTTGTTTTTGCTTGCCGTTTGTTTTCACTCATAATTTTCTATACAATCGACATTTTTCCTATAACAAAAAGAATTATTAAATGAGAATCAAAAGCATAGACGTCCTACATCATCAAATAGATTATATACAACTATCGAAAAATGTGCTTAGAAGTGAAAAAAGTACGAGGAATAAGTACTTACTGAGCCAAAGTATGAGATGTCAACAATGTGCCTTTGTTTTCCTTTTCATTTTACTCACTTTCTCTAGAAGAAAATGTTTCCCTATAACATGAAAAACTTATTAAATGAGAATCGAAAGCATATATATGCTATGTCATGAAATAGATTATAAACAACTTTCATGAAATATGCATAGAAGTGAAAACGTACAAGAAATAACTACTTACTTATTTGCAAAAACAAGAGATGACAAATATTCTTCATTTTTTGCAATTCATTCTTTATGAAGACGCTCATAACCCACAAGATTTTCATCATTGTTTTTGCCAATTTTATGTTTCCCCCCCTTATTCTTCATAGTCTTGTTGAACATTTCCCTTAAAAACATCATTAGTACATGTACAAAGAAGCAATGATGTTATCCATAAAAAAGTAATGCAAACATCCATTCATAGCATTTCTCAGACATAATTTGATCGTTATTGGAAAACAAATTTACTATAAATGATTCGAAGAATGAATAAGTTAAAAGTTTTCATTTTTCCTTATATTTCCCTATTTACCCATTTAATTTTTTACTTTATTTTATATTAACATGAATGGTTTCAAGATGTTTGGAGAGGGGTTCCAACTTCTTGCATATCTGAAGGAGGTTGTTCTTCTTGTTGGAGCACTCCATTAAAGACAATTTCTTCATGCAGGTTGAGGATTCTAATCCTATGGCCAAAAATAAACCAAGGATTGGAAATTGATTCAAGGGCTGGATCTGATTTATTGTAAACTGTAGATGACCTTCTTGTGTTATATAAGAGGGCTTAGGGTAGCATTTAAGCAATCAATGTTTTACTTCAGTTCACAGTGAAGAAGTAGGGTTTATCTAAAGTAGTGTATTCACCGTACCCATACCCATCCCCTTCCCCGTACCCAACTTTCTTGGCAACTTAGATTTGAAACCTTGTAGATTCTCTATATGGAGAGATTAAGTCTCTAGGGTAGAGAGTTGTTAGGGGATTTCAGAGGTTGTGAAGTCCAAGTGGCTTTAGAAGTTGAAGTAGATCTATGCCATTTTTGGCATGTGTGGACCTTAGAAGGGTTGAGAGGGTGTTAAGGATCTTCCAGTGATTAGAAAATTGATTTTGAGAAGAGAAAGCTGATCTACACTTAGGGTAGGTTGCGGATATTATTTCTATGTTCACTAATTTGTTTACAAAGGTTGTTCTTGTAGAGTTGTAGAAATGGGCACTCCCGTACACATGGGTGTGGCTGTCTAGAGGGTGCTTCCAACTTTGTACTATGGATTGGAATTGCATATTGTAGAAATTCCTAGAAACAACAGACTTATGGTACCTTTTGTAGATGACACTACATTTTGTACATATCCTAAAGATTTAGGGTGCAATGCTCAGTCCTATATGGCATATTGATTATGGAAGACAATATTTTGTTATAAAGGGTTGTAATTCAATTTTTAGCATTCTAGGTTTCCCAATTTCCTTTCTTAGTTTTAGGAAAAGTAGTTTTTTCTAGAATTAGTTGCTTTTCTAGTTTTCAGTTGACTTTTTAGATTTAGAGAATTAGTTTTAGTCATTTTTCTGCTTTTGAGTTTACTTTTTAGATTTATGGAAGTATTGTTTTTAGGTTTCTTTTGTCTAGCTTTCGATAAAGTGCAAGAGGGGAACTTAGTCTTAGGGAGCAGGTGCATGTCTGAAGGAGGTTTTTCTTCTTGCTACAACACTCCATTAAAAACAATTTCTTCAAGCAAGTTGAGGATTCTAATCCTCAGGACAAAAATAGACCGAGATTGGAAACTGATTCAAGGGTTGGATCTACTTTATTGTAAACCATAGATGACTTGATGACCTTATTGTGCTATATAAGAGGGCTCAGGGTAGCATTTAAGCAATCAGTGTTTTACTTCAGTTCACAGTGAAAAAGTAGGGTTTATCTAAAGCAGTGTATTCACCGTACCCGTACCCGTCCCCGTACCCAAGTTTCCTGTCATCTTAGATTTGAAACCTTACAGATTCTGTATGGAGAGATTAACTCTATAGTGTAGAGAGTTGTCAGGGGATTTTGATAGGGTGTGAATCCCAAATGCATTAGAGGAAATTTCAACTCAAAATGGGCCTTTTAACTTTTATTCAAATTCCATGTCATCATGTGTTAGCCAATGAAATTTCTTTAAATTTGAAA
>LPNX010095963.1:52463-115295 GCA_001517045.1 Pseudotsuga menziesii
TTAGGGGTTGAAGCAGATCTATGCCATTTTTTGCACATGTAGACCTTAGAGGGGTTGAGAGATTGTTAAGGATCTTCCAGTGATTAGAAATCTGATTTTGAGAAGAGAAGGAAGATCTGCACTTGGTTAGGTTGCGGATATGATTTTTATGTTGATTGATTTGTTTACTAAGGTTGTTCTTGTAGAGCTCTAGAAATGGGCACTCCCATATGCATGGGTGTGACTGTCTAGAGGGTGCTTCCAACTTTGTACCATGGATTGGAATTGCAGATTGCAGAAACTCCTAGAAACAATAGACTTATGGTTTCTTTTGTAGATGATGCTACATTTTGTACAGATCCTAAAGATTTAGGGTGAAATGCTCAGTCATATATGGCATATTGAATATGGAAGACAATATTGTGTTATAAAGGGTTGTAATTCAATTTTTAGCATTCTAGGTTTCCCAACTTCCTTTCTTAGTTTTAGGAAAAGTATTTTTTTCTAGAATTAGTTGCTTTTCTAGTTTTTAGTTGACTTTTTAAATTTAGAGAATTAGATTTAGTCATTTTTCTACTTTTGAGTTGACTTTTCAGATTTATGGAAGTATTGTTTTTAGGTTTCTTTTGTCTAGATTTAGATAAAGTGCAATAGGGGAACTTAGTCTTAGGGAGCAGGTGCATATCTGAAGGAGGTAGTTATTCTTGCTGGAGCACTCCATTAAAGACAATTTCTTCATCCAGGTTGAGGATTCTAATCCCAAGGCCAAAAATAGACCAAGGGTTGGAAACTGATTCAAGGGCGGGATCTGCTTTATTGTAAACTGTAGATGACCTTCTTGTGCTATATAAGAGGGCTCAAGGTAGAATTTAAGCAATCAATGTTTTACTTTAGGTCATAGTGAAGAAGTAAGGTTTATCTAAAGCAGTTTATTCATCGTAGCAGTACCCATCCCTATCCTCGTCCCTATACCCAATTTTCTTGGCATCTTAGATTTGAAGCCTTGGAGATTCTCTATATGGAAATATTAACTCTTTAGGGTAGACAGTTGTTAGGGCATTTTAGAGGGTGTGAATCCCAACTGTCTTTAGGGGTTGAAGCAGATCTATGCCATTTTTGGCATGTGTGGACCTTAGAAGGGTTGAGAGGGTGTTAAGGATCTTCCAGTGATTAGAAAATTGATTTTGAGAAGAGAAAGGTGATATGCACTTAGGGAAGGTTGCGGATATGATTTTTATGTTGACTGATTTGTTTACTAAGGTTGTTCTTGTAGAGTTGTAGAAATGGGCAGTCCCGTATGCATGGGTGTGCCTATCTAGAGGGTGCTTCCAACTTTGTACCGTGGATTGGAATTGGAGATTGTAAAAAATCCTAGAAACGACAGACTTATGGTAACTTTTGTAGATGACGGTACATTTTGTATAGATCCCCAAATATTTAGGGTGCAATTCTTAGTCCTATATGGCATATTGATTATGGAAGACAATATTGTGTTATAAAGGGTTGTAATTCAATTTTTAGCATTCTAGGTTTCCCAATTTCCTTTCTTAGTTTTAGGAAAAGTAGTTTTTTCTTGAATTAGTTGCTTTTCTATTTTTCAGTTGGATTTTTATAATTAGTTTACTTTTCTATGCCCTTGGTAGCAAGGCATGCCCGGTTAGGTGTGAAACTACCATCTCGGCATATTAACCAAAATGTTCCAAAAACCACCTTTGTGCTCCAATTTGATAGAAGAATTGGACAGTGTTTATTGAACCATAGTTGAATTGTTGAAATTGGTATTATTTGATGGATTGCAAACTATTAGAAGTTTAAATTTATGTTTTAGTTGTCTTGATCAAAATCTTGGGGAGGTAAAAATATTAGGGAGGAGCTGCTAAAAATCTAGTAGTCTGAAAGGGATTTTAAGGAAGATCTATCCTTCCATAAATCAAGGATATAAAAGATAAATAGAAGCAAGGAAAAAAACCTAGATATACAACAAGATTAGGCTTCCAAATGCCAAGAAGATAGCTTTGATAATGTGCAATTAAGTGACAAACAAGCTTAGGTTGCCATGCAAATCACCGGTTGAGGGAGAAGCTGAGAATCATTTGCTTTGGACAATTTTGGGAAAACAAAAGTTTCTCTAATCACTAGATAAGTAGGAAACTTGATAGTGAGTAGAACTATTCCAATCCCTCTTCTAAGGCTCATTCTATTGATGTCATTTAAGTTATGTTATGAGAAAGAGATAGTTTGGGTCTATAAGATCAAGATATCCTTGGATTTTTTTTGGATATTTGATTTGTTCAGATAATTATATGGGAGGACTGTAATAAGAACCTTCAAAATAGTTAACTAATAGCTCTTTTTTTTTGCGAATAAAGGCTTCGATAATGTATATTTTGATTTCCTCTCTGAAATATCAAATATGATGGTTTTTCATGTAAACAAAAAGACCTATTGCAGTGTCTTACATTGTATTTTACATGGGGTGAATTATCAAGCTTTAATAGAATTTTTGGGCATGAAAGAGGGTTGTTGGGTAGTCCTTTGAATTGAGATCAATAGTTTGGACAAGTCCTGGGAATTTATCAGAAATCTAGGGAGCTTTTAAGTAATTTTGTGCAGTTGTAATAGCAGGCTAAATAAAATCCTGACAATCACCACTAATGAAGGTCATGGAATGAAGCCTGTGAAGCACTGTGTTTGCATAATACTAGTCATACTATGCACCCCTTGAATTCCTTTGAAGAAGAGGTAACTTTCCCATCAATATGAAATTATATGGGAGGACTGTAATAAGAACCTTCCAAATAGTTCACTGATAGCTTTTGTGTTTTTTGTGAAGAATGGAATCAACAATGTATATTTTGATTTCCTCTATGAAATATCAAATATAATGGTTTTTCATGTAAACAAAAAAACTTATTGCAGTGTGTTACATTGTATTTTACATCGGGTAAATTCTCAAGCTTTGGGAGAATTTTTGGGGATGAAAGAGGCTTATTGGGTAGTCCTTGGAATTGTAATCAGTAGTTTGGACAAGTCCTATGCATTTATTAGAAAGTTGGGCAGTTTTTAAGTAATTCTGTGTAGTTGTAACAGTAGGCTAAAGGGAATCCCGAGAATCACCATTAATGAAGGTCATGAAAGGAAGTCCATGAAGGACTGTGTTTGCATCATACCAGTCATACTATGCATCCCTTAACTTCCTTTCAAGAAGATGTAACTTTCCCATCAATATGTGATTATATGGGAGGAATGTAATAAGAACTGTCCAGATAGTTGACTAATAGCTTTTGTGTTTTTTGCGAAGAAGGGCATTGACAATGTATATTTTGATTTCCCCTATGAAATATCAAATATAATGGTTTTTCATGTAAACAAAAAAAACTATTGCAGTGTGTTACATTGTATTTTACATGGGGTGAATTCTCAAGCTTTGGGAGAATTTATGGGCATGAAAGAGGCTTATTGGGCAGTCCTTGGAATTGTAATTAGGAGTTTGGACAAGTCCTAGGAATTTATCAGAAATTTGGGCAGCTTTTAAGTAATTCTCTGCAGTTGTAACAGAAATCTAAAGGGAATCCTGAGAATGACCACTAATGAAGGTCATGAAAGGAAGCCTGTGAAGGACTGTGTTTGCATCATACTAGTAATACTATGCACCCCTTAACTTCCTTTCAAGAAGAGGTAACTTTCCCATCAATATGTAATTTATATGGGAGGACTATAATAAGAACCTTCCAGATAGTTGACTTATAGATTTTGTGTTTTTTGCGAAGAAGGGCATCAACAATGTATATTTTGATTTCCTTGATGAAATATCAAATATAATGGTTTTTCATTTAAACAAAAAAACCTATTGCAGTGTGTTACGTTGTATTTTACATGGGGTGAATTCTCAAGCTTTGGGAGAATTTATGGGCATGAAAGAGGCTTATTGGGAAGTCCTTGGAATTGTAATCAGTAGTTTGGACAAGTCCTGGGCATTTATAAAAAAATCTAGGTAGCATTTAAGCAATTTTGTGCAGTTGTAACAGCAGGATAAAGGGAATCCTGAGAATCACCATTAATGAAGGTCATGAAAGGAAGCCTATGAAGGACTATGTTTGCATCATACTAGTCATACTATGCACCCCTTGACTTCCTTTCAAGAAGATGTAACTTTCCCATCAATATGTACTTTTGTCCTTGTTCAAATACTTTCATATAGATATTACAACTCACTCAATCCATGATTCCCTCGAAGCCAAATGCAGATGCTAGAAATATATTATTATCACTTCATCAGACATAACACGATGGTTTGTGGACAAGTGATTCAGGCTCTAGGGGGGCATGTTGGAGCTTACAAGGGATGTTACAAGCCCTACTAGGGCTTCTATAGATTGTGTGCAGTTGTCACAAACCCTATCAAGGTTTCATTTTATGCTACAAGGTTGTCACAAGATTAGGGCATGTGTTATAGGCTTAGGGCCTCTTTTCCCCTCCATCATAGCAATGACATACTATCTTAATCCCTTATAGGGATCCATCTTGTTTACATAGCGTAGTTGCAAAGGTTTCAAGGGCTTCGAAGGCTCTAGAATAGTTTAAGGAAGGTTGCAACAGAGTTTTGAGGGATACCAGGGATCAATGAAGGTAGCCACAGTGCAAAAGGATCTTAGTGGTTTTGGTGCAGTGTGGAAAAATCCCTAGGAGGGATGGATCATGGTTGCTACATGTTGCATAAAAATAGACAGACCATTAGTAGCCTAAAACAAGGCTGGCATCATTAGTTGAAGGGATTATATCAACCTGCAAACCCTTAACCTATCTCTTCAAGATTTTTCATCTTCAGATTGTCTTGGTATGTGTTCCCTTATGGCCATTGCAAAGTTCTTCTCATCAAATATGCTTATGTAAATTTAGTCATCTCATATTAAGGAAAATTATTTTGTTGGTGTTTTTCCTAAAGGTTTTCCCTATCGTAAATTTTTATGTGCCTTTGGTGATGGTTAATGTTTTAATTTTCTTTTTAGTATATTTTCTAAATGTGGAAATTCAGGATTATCTCCATTCTACAGCTACATTCAATTCAAATATGCAATTATGTTAAAATTTCACAGAAATAAATTCAATGTTAAAGTATATACAAACATTATTACCTTAGTCAACCACCTACCACATTACATATCCTTGTAATCGATATACCCATGCCTCTATCTCTATGAAGTCCAAATAAAACACTATCTTTAATAAGTCCAAATCAAAGTTTATATTCAAATCCCCTACCAACCTAATTCTCATTATGTCTTTAACTAAGTAATCCATAAACTATAAAATACTAAAGCTCAAGATACACCTCAATCAACCACTTTCCACATTACATATCCTTAAAATACTATATTTATGATGCTATGATTTTCTAATCAAAGTTCATATTCACATCGTCCACCAACATAATTCTCATTGTCTTTATCTAAAAATACATAAACTACAAACTACTAAAGCTCAAAAAATAAAAGGCCATGAATTATGACTCTTTAAGCTTAGTATAAAGACACTATTATCCTACCCCAATAAGAATATGTTATATGAGGTTGTTTCCTAAGTATTATGACTCTTTGAACATCTCACATTGTATATCTTATTTAGAAGGAAAGTGATAAGTAAGATATGGGTAATGATAGAATTTTATGATAGGTAATAATTTAGGAAAATTGTGTTGTACTTTCTTATTTACTTATTAGACAATGCAAAATCATCTAGTTTAAAGCCAAAGGTCAAGCTAGATTTTCCCAAAAATTCCAAAGTGAGTACATTCTTTCTCTAAAATACATCCTTAATGGTGCCAAAAGAATGTTTGTATATATTTAGTTTCTTCTTAGTAGACTTTTGAAGAATTCATATAAAGGTTCCTTAGTTAGGGGAATTTATTAGAGTGTAGAGTAAAGGGCCTCAAGTTTCCATCAAGATTGGAGAGTCAAATTGATCAAAGGATAGAATCCAATGAGTGTCATAGTCTATATAGAGGAGGGCCACAGTAAGGTTGGGTTGTGTTTGCACAAGCCACCATTTGATTATGTCCAGTGAACACCACTTCAAGACCATCCCAAGATGTCCTACTATCCCCAAGATTTCTTTTGTATTTTGACTTTTGTTTCTGTTTGCTGAGTTTCATTAATTCTTCAGATAAGTTTTTCCGAGTCCCAGGTCTTAGTTTTTATACCTTGAAAGAGTCCTCTAGCCACGACACAGATGTTATAGACCTGGGTGGACATCGTAGTTGCAGCTGTAGTTAGTAAAACTTCTGCTAGGGAAAAGTCTTCAGTCCTGTATGGAACACTGATTATTAAAGAAAATATTGTGTTATTAAGAGACTAACAGTTCTAATTTTGGTAGTCTACATTTAGCATTTTTCTTTACCAGTTTTAGGAAAAGTAGTTTTTCAAGCAATAGTCACTTTTCTTCTTTTGAGTTGACTTTTCAAGGCTTGGATCTGCTTTATTGTAAACTGTAGATGACCTTCTTGTCCCATATAAGAGGGCTCATGGTAGAATTGAAGCAAATAGTGTTTTACTCCAATTCATAGTGAAGAAGTATGGTTTATCTAAAGTAGTGTATTCACCGTACCCATCCCCGTCCTTGTACCCAAGTTTCCTGGCAACTTAGATTTGAACCCTTGCATATTCTCTATATGGAGAGATTAACCTTCTAGGGTAGAGAGTTGTCAGGTGATTTCAAAGGGTATGAAGCCCAAGTGGCTTTAGGGGTTGAAGCAGATCTATGCCATTTTTGGCTTGTGTGGACCTTATAAGTATTGAGAGGGTGTTAAGGATCTTCCAGTGATTAAAAAACTATTTTTGAGAAGAGAAAGGTGATCTGCACTTAGGGTAGGTTGCGAATATGATTTTTACGTTGAATGATTTGTTTACTAAGTTTGTTCTTGTAGAGTTGTAGTAATGGACACTCTCGTATGAATGGGTGTGACTATCTAGAGTGTGCTTCCAAATTTGTACCATGGATTGGAATTGCAGATTGCATAAACTCCTAGAACAACAGAGTTATGGTACCATTTGTTGATGACACTACATTTTGTACAAATCTTGAAGATTTTGGGTGCAATGCTCAGTCCTATATGGAATATTGATTATGGAAGACAATATTGTGTTATAAAGGGTTGTAATTCAATTTTTAGCATTCTAGGGTTTCCCAATTTCCTTTCTTAGTTTAGGTTTCCTATTTTAGGTTTCTTTTGTCTAGCTTTAGATAAAGTGAAAGAGGGGAACTTAGTCTTATGGAGCAGGTGAATATCTGAAGGAGGTTGTTCTTCTTGCTAGAGAACTCCATTAAAGACAATTTCATCATGCAGGTTGAGGATTCTAATCCCAAGGCCAAAAATCGATGAAGTGTTGGAAACTAATTGAAGGGATGGATCTGCTTTATTGTAAACTGTAGATTACCTTCTTGTGCTATATAAAATGGATCATGGTAGTGTTTAAGCAATCAGTGTTTTACTTCAGTTCAAAGTGAAGAAGTAAGGTTTATCTAAAGCAGTGTATTCACTGTACCCATACCTGTCCCTGTACCCAAGTTTCTTGGAAGCTAAGATTTGAAACCTTGCATATTCTCTGTATGGAGAGATTAACTCTATGGGGCAGAGAGTTGTCAATTGATTTCAAAGGGTCTGAAAGCCAAGTGGCTTTAGGGGTTGAAGGAGATCTATGCCATTTTGGCATGTGTGGACCTTAGAAGGGTGTAGAGGGTGTTAAGGATCTTCCAGTGATTAGAAAACTGATTTTGAGAAGAGAAAGGTGATCTACACTTAGGGTAGGTTGCGGATATGATTTTTATGTTGACTGATTTGTTTACTAAGGTTGTTCTTATGGAGTTGTAGAAATGGGCACTCTCATATGCATGGGTGTGACTATCTAGAGGGTGCTTCCAACTTTATACCATGGATTGGAATTACAAATTGCAAAAACTACTAGAACAATAGAATTATGGTACCTTATGTAGATGACGCTACATTTTGTACAAATCCCAAAGATTTAGGGTGCAATGCTCAGTCCTATATGGCATATTGATTATGGAAGACAATATTGTGTTATAAAGGGTTGTAATTCAATTTTTAGTATTCTAGGGTTTTCCAATTTCCTTTCTTAGTTTTAGGAAAAGTAGTTTTTCCTAGAATTAGTTGCATTTCTATTTTTCAGTTCAATTTTTATATTTAGAAAAGTTTTGTTTTTGGTTTCTCTTGTCTAGGTTTAGATCAAATGCAAGAGGGAAACTGTTAGGGGGGAGGTTCAAATCCCAAGGAGGCTATTCTTCTTATTGGGGCACTCCATTAAACACAATGTCTTCATGCAGCTCAACGAGGGTCTAATCCTAAGGCCAAAAATAGATGAAGGGATGGGACTTGATCCACATTAGAGGAAATTTGGGGTCTAAAATGGCCCTTATAAGAAAACATGCCAACAACAAATTTTGTGAGTTGGAATTCAAGAACCAATAGAATTTCAATAAAATGAGTCAACCATAATGGTTGAATTGACATATTTGTCATAAAAGAAAACTACTTTTTTTTGTTCATATTTTCAACATATCTCCATGTCTTTTTACTCAAATTTCAAGCAGGAGAGCTCATTGGATGCGGAATTTGATTCTGCATCCAACGATTACCCACACTGCGTACTTTTGACGGACCCTGCTACCCCAAAAACAAGAAATACCTAAAAAAATGTGATGATGATGTCATCATCACATTTTTTCATGTATTTCTTGTTTTTGGGGTAGCGGGGTCCATCAAAGGTATGCACTGTGGATACTCGTTGGATGTGGAATTAAATTTCGCACCCAACAAGCTCTCCCACTTACAATTTGAGTAAATACATAGGGAGATATGTCGAAAATACGAACACAAAAAGTATTTTTTTTCATTCTTCCTCCAAAATTAATAAGTATTATTTTATAATTTTAACTATTATTTTATTATTTTCCTTAAGAGGCCCATTTTAGACCCCAAATTTCCTCTAATGAGGGTTGGATATTCTTTTAATTTAAATCCTAGATGACATTTTGTTGCTATTAAAAAAGGGCTTAGGGTAGGATTTAAGTAGTCTGTTTCTATTTCTAAAAGTGAAGTAGGGTTTGTCTATAGCGTTATGATTACATTTTTCTGAATTAAACAGTCATCTAATTTGTGGTAGACTTGTGAGAATTTTGTTATATATTTTCTACAATATGTGTTGTTTTAGCATTCGAAACAATTTTGATCATTTGTAAAGCTTACTATTACCTTGCGTTTTAGGAGATTTTGTGAATATAGAATCTATTACCATGGTTTAGAAGCACTGGATGTTTCAGGATCTGTTTGAAAATTTCAGGAATTGTTTGATTTTTCAAAGGATTTGTTTCATGGAACTGGGATACGTTTCCTTCTACAAGGGATATGTTTCCATGGTGGATCCTAGGAGGATCCGATCCGGATACTTATCGGATCCGCGGATCCTACACATTGTGGTGGTGGATCTAGTAACATAGTGAATAATAATAACCACATAATATAAATTCTTAACCACCTAACATTAAAAAATTCCACCTGAAGTAGTTCAAAACTATGATGCAAACATCCATTCATAGCATTTCACAGACGGAATTTTATAGTAAGGAACAAAAGGCAATCATATTTGAAACATTGCATAGTACCAAAAACAAATATTTGGATAATCCCATGGCCAAAAACAAGAAAATCTATACAAATCTTAGTACATAGTTTAGACATACAACAATTGGCTAATCCCATGGCCAAAACAAGAAAATCCATACAAAGCTTAGTACATAGTTTATACATACAACAATTGGCTAATCCCATGGCCAAAACAATAAAATCAAATTTACATAGTGAAAATGTATTCAATAAATATAAGGTGACAAATCATCATCATCATCATGATTTGCATTTCCATCAAGATCACAATCCTGATCACTCGTGTATGCATTCGCTTCATTTTCTCCATTGTCCTCATACAATAGATTTCTTTGACCATGCATACATTCTCTATCTCAGTCTCTTCATTGGGAATCAAAGTTTCTTCTTCAAATCCAGCTCTATTGTCATATTCAGCTTCTTCTTCCAATGTTTCTTGTAAGTTAGTAGATTACTCATTGAACATTCTATCAGCATATTCCATGAATTTCCTTTTCAAACGAGACTCTACTTGAATGGCATATGACCATCCTGGGCTTGTTACATCATCAATTAGAAATGAATGGGTAATTGGAGGAGGCGAAACATACGGCTCATCAGTCTTTGATAAAAATTGGCATGTATTTACGCGTACAAACCCATACTCATCATGTTGTATTGTAGATGGTTTGATACATTTACATTTTAATAATATGGTCCTAGTATCAACATAATAAACTTGAATAATATCATGTATGAATCCAATATAAAGTTTCTTTTCAGTGCCATGATGAAATTCGACACTAACAATCCAATCAAAATTTTGTTTTCCTCTATCGCTTTCTTCCACTCTTAAATGACTACCATACACCCACATCCCATTGAACGAAGAAGCTATTATATTTGGAGGTCATGAAAGCTCAATTTCCTCTATTGTTATATCATGTCCTTCTTGTTGCGCATCACTAATTGCATCAACAATCCAGTCATCAAATTTATGAAAAGAACCATCTCCAATATTCAAATCCTAAAGTCTGTGCTTTCAAGATGGATGCATCCCTATTCGAATCTCTTCTTTGTATTTTCTACATACAATATGAACATACAAGATAGTAAGAATGATAATAATTTAACTATTAAATGAAAATAAATAAATAAATTATCATGTAAATAAAAATTCACTTGCGCCACTTATCCAATGAGGATGTGTTTTGAAAAGCATAGGCATGTCTTGGAGTTCTTTCCTCATTTGATAGCTTGAAGCGACATCCATTTCCTTCTAACACTTTTCCTACATGTCTCTCATCTTCATCATCATCCCATACATGTTGACTAACATTAGTAAAATCCTTCATATATTCTGTGCAAAATCCTATGGCCTCTTGCATTATTAGGCCACAATATTCTAGTTCGTGTTCTAGATGTACAAGAAGATGCATAGAAATATTGAATATTGTTGGTGCAAATTCTCACTCCAATAAGCAAAGCACTTCAACAACCTCTTCCCTCAAATTATCAAAGTTTGAAGGATCTAACACATGCATACTCATTTTCTTCAATATTAGGCCCAACCTTATAATTGCCAATATTGGCCCCTTTTCCAAACTTGATATGATTGCAATAGGTAAAATATCCTCAATTATGACATGATAGTCATGGGTCTTGAGGCCTTTTAAGCCATTATTGTCAGTTTGCCTTGTAACATTACTACTCACATATCCAATATGAAAGCGAGTCTGAGACATCAATGTTAAGAATTGTGAACATTGTTCCTTTTTCCACACATAAGGAGCAATAGGTTTTCTAAATTTTCCATCACCATAATTTTCAACCCAAATATTTCGACGAATCTTTATCTCTTGGATATCTAGGCATGATGACACTATATCATATGCACCAAAAAGAGTTTCTATAATAGCATAAGCTATGTTTTTCTTAGTATGCATAAAGTCAACAGTATGCCTAATGGTTATATGCTTAAAGTATGGCAGCTTATAGAATATGTACAACCGTTTTACACCACTATCATTGAGTGGATCATTTTTACTACCAGCAATGCCACCATTTTCAATAAACTGCATTATTTTCTCTACATTCTCAATAATGTAATCACTGGTTATTGTCGATGGTGCTTCACGATTCTCTTCCTTACCATTGAAACGTGAATTTTGTTGACGATATGGATGCTCCATTTTAAGGTAAGCACAATTTCCACAATAAACACACTTATGCAAACTACTTGAGTACCTCACAAAAGATTTAAAGTTACAAGCCAGACATCCATGGTATCCATGAACATTGAGACTAGTCAATGTGCCATATGCAGGAAGATCGTGTATCGTAAGCAATAAAGAAGATCTTAAAGTGAAGTGGATTGAATCATTGTCCCTTAAAAATTGTATTTCTTCAACTCCTTTCCACAATTCTTCTAGATCATCAAATAATGACTCTAAATAAACATCAATTGTATCTGAAGTCACACTTTTCTTTCCTAGTATAATCAATGACAACATAAAGAAAAATGTTTTTGTTTCTAACCATGGAGGCAAGTTATAATTTATCAAAAACACTGGCCAAGTTGACTGTTTACTACTCTGATCTGAGAATGGAGTCACCCCATCTAAAGCTAAACCCAACCTTATATTATGAGGCTCTTGGGAAAAATCAGGCCATTTGTTGTCAAATTCCATCCACATATTAGAATCAACCACAAACTATTGTTTTCCATCAGTGCTCTTATTTTGGGAATGCCATTGCATAAGCTCAACAATTTCTCAACAACTATACATTCGAAGTAATCGTGGGATTACTGGAACATGGCGAAGAATATTTCTAAGCACTGAATTTGATTTCAACCCTCGTCTATACCTCAGTTCTTTACATTTCGGACATTTAGTCTCACTTTCATGACTTTTGCGAAATAATACACAACCATTCACACATGTGCGATCTTCTCACACCCTAAACCTACCTTTTTCATTTGTTCTTTACATGCACTCCAATTTTTGGGCAATGTGGAGTCAATTGGTAATAACCAATGTAACAATGCAAATAACTCATCAACACTAGCATTTGTCCAACCATGCATTGTTTGCAAATTAAGAATTAGAATCATTGTTGACAAATGACTTAACTTGCAAGTACCATACATAGGTTTTGAAGCATCCTCCAACAATTTATGCCAATCATCCTTGAAACCCTCATTCATCATTCTATCAACTTCAATCCCTTCATCTAACATTGCATGTTCATCTGCATTTGTTGCATCTTCGTCTATGTTTGGTGTCTCTACATCTCTCGTGATTTGTAATGGTATACTATTTGGATAACTATTTTGAGGGAAAGGGCTTATACTGCTATGACCGAATCTCAGCATATGTGCAAAAATCACTTGTCTCTTTCTCATCTTCCCTTTGAGACAGTTATTACAAGGACATGCATATTTCTCTAACATATTCTCATTGACTATTCTCTCATCATATGCATGGTATTCATTTGTTGACAAAGCTAGTCATTGACTCATCTTCAATTTTCTGCATTCAATTATGAAGATAGTATGTCAATCTTACTTTCAACTCTTTTCATTTGTCTAATCTTGACTTAAATTCAAAAATATCAAAACGAATTCCTAGACTCTACAATATATCATGTTAGTATACTCATGTGATTACTGGGGTCTAGGCATAGCATATATTGTAGTACTATTATTTCTTGGAAACAAACTCTGGTGTTTGTCATCCTTTTTGGTAGTGGCACTGTTACTAAATGGAGGCTCATATAAGAAATCATCAAGCTATTTTGTAGGGGTTTGGGTATGAAGATCAACTTAGAAAAGACTTGTGTGTTATGTCCTGATCAATCTAGTGAGCAAACTCAACAAATCTTGTACACTTGTGTGTGATGGACTCAACATTGAAGACAATTGGGCTGGCATCACTTTGCATCATTTCCTTATGAACTATTTATAGAAAAATAGATGCTACAGACTGCTTCCAGCTTATGTGATTTTGGGTATCTGGAGGTTCTGGATTTATACTCATCATTGGTTTTTTATATGCTCTGACTAGATATTAGGTACAGACTATTTATACCGTTATGGTAACACATTGCCTGTTTTTGGACACAGATTTGTCTTTCTGTGATGACAGCCCATTTTTGTATGCTCATAGCTATTTTGATTGTTAATGAATAACAAATAACTGTTTTTTCACTTGTGGAAAAAAAAATTGAGTGTTTGTATGTGTACCTCTAGCATTTCGAGGGTTTTTCCTAGCACACTCAAACAATAATTCAATGGATCCAATATAATGAAAATGATTTTATTTCAATAAACATTGAAGTGCAAAGCACTATTATAAATTAGTTTAAGGATTTAGTACTAATTAACCACCCAACCTTAGGTACTCCAACTTGAATTCTGCCCTTTGTTAGTTTCTTTACCTATTGCCACACAGGTGATTCCCCTTCAGCAAATTGGCATGCTTAGCAGATATGTATAGTCTTGTTTTCTATGCCACATGAAGTTCTACAGATGAGGGTGCAGCAGTAGACAAAGCCTTCATGAGGCACAACAGAAGTCGCAGACACCTGTGACAGAGGCATATGCATGCACTAGCTAAGGAATGCCTGATTTAGAGGCACTTTTTAGCCTAGGAAGGCACTATGTTTTCCATATTGAGAGTATTTTTTTTGGTTCTAGTTTGGGCACTATCACTACATTCCCCAAATAATACGTCCCCCATTTCGGCCAAAGATCCACAAATTCTTTGAAGTACTTCACATGGGAAGTAGGGCTAAACAGAGAACTAACTGGCATTAAGGGAGTGTGCCCTAATATATCACTATGCCCTAATATTTCTTTAAACTGTTATGCTAAAGTGCATGCATGGAAATGAAATCATAGATTGCCCAGCACGCTTGGACAATAATTCAATGGATCCAATACAATGAAAATGATTTTCTTTCAGTAAACATTGAAGTGCAAAGCAATATTATAAATTAGCTTAAGGGTTTAGTACTAATTCACCACCCAACCTTAGGTACTCCAACTAGAATGATGCCCCTTGTTAGCTTCTTTACCTATTTCCACATAGGTGATTCCCCTTCAACATATTGGCATGCTCAGTAGATCTATACAGTCTTGTTTTTTGTGCCGCATGAAGTTCTATGGATGAGGGTGCAGCAGTAGACAAAGCCTCCATGAGGCACAGTAGAAATCATAGGAACTTGTGAAAGAGGCATATGTATGTACTATCTAAGCAATGCCTGCTTTAGAGGCACTTTTCAGTCTAGGAAGGCACTGTGTTTTCCATATTGAGAGTATGTTTTTTAGTTCTAGTTTTAGCACTATAACTACATTCCCCAAATAATACATCCCCCATTTGGGCCAAAGGACCACAAATTCATTGAAGTGCTTCACATGGGAAGTAGGGATAAACAAAGAACTAACTGGCATTGAGAGAGTGTTCTGTAATCTATCACTATGCCCTAATATTTCTTTAAACTGTTATGCTGAAGTGCATGCATGGAAATGAAATCATAGATTTCCCAACACACTTGGACAATAATTCAATGGATCCAATACAATGAAAATGATTTTTTTTCAATAAACATTGAATTGCAAAGCAGTATTATAAATTAGCTTAAGGCTTTAGTACTAATTCACCACCCAACCTTAGGTACTCCAACTTGAATTCTGCCCCTTGTTAGTTTCTTTACCTATTGCCACACATGTGATTCCCCTTCAGCAGATTGGCATGCTCAGCAGATATGTATAGTTTTCTTTTCTGTGCCACACGAAGTTCTATGGATGAGGGTGCAGCAGTAGAAAAAGCCTCCATGAGGCATAGTAGATGTCACAGGTGCCTGTGACAGAGGCATGTGCATGCACTATCTAAGGAATGCCTGATTTAGAGGCACTTTTCAGTCTAGGAAGGAACTGTGTTTTCCATATAGAGAGTATGTTTTTCAGTTCTAGTTTGGGCACTATCACTACATTCCCCAAATAATACGTCACCCATTTGGGCCAAAGGACCACAAATTATTTGAAGCGCTTCACATGGGAAGTAGGGCTAAATAGAGAATTAATTGGCATTGAGAGAGTTTGCCCTAATCTATCACTATGCCCTAATCTTTCTTTAAACTATTATGCTGAAGTGCATGCATGGAAGTGAAATCATAGATTGCCTAGCACACTTGGACAATAATTCAATGGATCCAATACAATGAAAATGATTTTCTTTCAATAAGAATTGAAGTGCAAAGCAATATTATAAATTAGCCTAAGGCTTTATTACTAATTCACCACCCAACCTTAGGTACTCCAACTTGAATTCTACACCTTGTTAGTTTCTTTACCTATTGCCACACAGGCGATTCCCCTTCAGCAAATTGGCATGCTCAGCAGATCCATACAGTCTTGTTTTCTATGCTGCATAAAGTTCTATGAATGAGGGTACAGTAGTAGACAAAGCTTCCATGAGGCACAACAGAAGTTACGGGCATCTGTGACAGAGGCATATGCATGCACTATCTAAGGAATGCCTAATTTAGAGGCACTTTTTAGTCTAGGAAGGCATTGTGTTTTCCATATAGAGAGTATGTTTTTCAGTTCTAGTTTGGGCACTATCACTACATTCCCCAAATAATACGTCCCCCATTTGGGCCAAAGGACCACAAATTCTTTGAAGCGCTTCACGTAGGAAGTAGTGCTTCCCACCGATGCAAGATATTTCTTATAAGATTCTTTTTATGTTGGATCTTTTTAAAGAAAACACAATTCAAATGAAATAAACAAAAAAAAATCGCTTTTTTTTCCAAATAAATATAACTTTGTCAAATCATTTTACATAAATTATCAAGAAAAAAAATTGTTGAACAAATAGACCTTTATCATGGAAGTTTTGTTCAAGCTATTGTGACAACCTCGTAACAACTCTTAAATTAGATTAGCAACCTACTGATTAATGTTAACCCAGTCTAACTTAAAGGCCTGAGCAAGAAGTGTGTAAAGTTTCATTAGTTGCTGGTGGGTGGGAATAAGTAGTAAAGTTATGTGTGGTAGGTTCATACCAAGGTATTTGCAAGGGGTTTTAATTTCAATTATTTATATTGCCTTTGAGAAATGAAAGACAATATAAATAATTGTATTTCAATTGACAAATAAAATTTTATTAAACTCTTTGACCAAAAAAATGCAAAAAAATATTGTTTTTTCAAATTTTTACAATTTTAAACAATATTTGAGTACTCCTAATTAATTTTTACATGAAAAAAAGATTTATTTTCAATGAAACTTATTTTAAACACATTAATTAAGTTGTCATATGTGTATCATAAATTTTACACTTCAGTAAGAATATAACAACTATTTTATTGTAATTTATTTTCAAGTTGGAGCACACTTCATTCTACAAAAAAAGTACTTAGACTATGCCATAACCTTATTGGGGTATCCACATGCAATCCAAGCTTGATAGATGTAAGAATTATGATAAGGATTGGGAACCTAAGAAAAAATAATACATAACTTAGAAAACATTAAAAAAAAAATCTACAATATTATATCAAACAATTAGTTAATGTAAATAATTAGCTACATAACCGGGCTTGGGGCATCAAATATTTTGTTCAACACTTGTCATGAAATCATACGTCATGTATGTGTCGATGGAGGGGCCTAAGTCAATTGAATAATTGCATTAACTCACTGCATGTTGGAGTCTCAATTAATATAATTTATACACTATGCCTAATTTAATTAAATTAAATATTGAACCAAAATACCAAAAGAATGTTATTAATTTGACTAGATTGAGAAAGTTCTAGGTGTGAGTAATTAAGGGTTTGTGGCTGTAAAATTTGGTGTGTTTTGTACCAGCCCATGATTCAATGAATCAACAGTCACAGGTAGCTAGATTAATTTAAGTTATTTAATGAAAACAATTAATGTGACGTATACCACATAACCTCTATGTCAAAACTAGTTTCCATGCTAATGTAGGCCACTATCCTTATCTTTATTGTCTTACCAAAAGGAATGATAATCAGGAAGAAGATCTAAAATTATGGACTTCACCTTTAAAGAATGCCTTGCAATTACATTGGTTATTAATTATAAGTAATTAAGGAGTGATAAGAAGATCACAAGAATAAAAAATGACCAAATAAATGACCAATTGTCATGTGGTCATTTTTAGTCTAGATATCTCGTGACCAAATTTGGTCATTTATCTTGGTTGTTTTTAGTTGGTTTTTATCCCGTGACCAAAATTCGTCATTTATCTTGGTCTCTTTTAGTTAGCTCACTTAAATTTATCAATTTTGGTCATTTATCGTTTGAAAAAAAAATGTGGTGACCAAAAATTTTACTCTCTTGGTCACTAATCTCTCATTTTCCACTAGTGATGGAATATTTCTCTTTCAATTTCCAACATAGATGTGTCATCAATGAATGGGTTCCATGGATTGTGTGTAGGCCCTCTTTTATATTTCTATCACTCATATTCTAGTGACCCTAAGAGGAAATGCAGTGCTGGTAGATGAACATCTTCTTCTTCACTGTAAACATCTTGTAGTAACTTCTGCTTCTCTTCATGAATCTTGGTTCCTTATTTCCCACTTGAAAGACTAGATGGTTCATAGCTCTCCTAAATGATGATAGGGGGTTGTGAATTCTTAACAATGTCAAGCCTCACTTCTAATGTGGCTTCAACTTAATCTTGCTACAAAAGAGTACAAAAATCAGAACTGTGTTCCTCCCTTTGCATCTGATTGTTTTCCTTGAGACAGTTTACACCCAACAGGTGGGGGCTTGTCTTCCACTTCACGAGGAAGTTCAAATGATGATTTCATATCTGATGATTTTTCTTATTTTTTATATGATACAAAGGTTAAATTATCATTATGAACAACATCACCCTCCTTTGAATTGATTTGATGTCTACCAACAAAGAAACTAGGAGAGAATTCTTTGTCCTCACCATTGTCCTTCATTCTGCGGTCCCCACAAGAAAGTGCAATCTTTTTAATATCCCATGAATCATATGGATGCAAGTAACCATGTATGATTCAGAAATAATATCCCTTATCATCCATTTCCTTCATGTTACCCTCATCCTAAAGTGATACTAAGGTGGCCTGCTCTTCCACCAAAATTTCTGTTTCATACTCAAGTCATGTGGTGTTGTTTCCTTCTTCTTTAGGTGGATCCAAAGGTGACTGTAATTATGATTTGAAATATACTTTTAGATATGATACAAAAGGTGTTTCTCCACCCATACATGATCCCACGTCTATGTAAGTGATTTGCATATCACCCACTAAGAAATTGGAAGGGAATTCATTCTCCACACTACAAACAACCATATTTTTAACTGTTGTGTCTCCATCTTCACATGGATTCTCATCCTCTTCTTTCAAGGAACTTGAAGCTTCTTCATATTGAGTGGTCCTCAACTCATATATATTGGACACTTTATTAGAATAAAAACCAAACATTCTACTAATGCTTAGGAAAACAAATGGCTTTGATCCATCTTCCTTTCTGACTTCTCTTTTAGCTCTAGGTGGCAACCATCCAGTCTCCACTTTCTTGCACACTACATCAACCATGTGTGCAATATTTCTCATTTTTTCCCCATAATAGGGATATTTGAATAGATTTTTTATTTCTAGAGTACAAAAATATTTGAATCCTAGAGCCCTTCTGCATTTTTCACTTAAGGATTGATAAACACAAAACTTCTCCTCCCATGTAGCAATAATTTCAGCCTGTGCTTCATGGTCTTCCTTTTGGCTCTCTACAAATTTGGGAATAGTAGGTCGAGGATGAAAATTTCGTTCAACTCTATATTATAGAGGTCTATTTGGTGGATTAGTCCTGGGGAAAATAGACCCAACCATGACCTTTATTTGTTCACATTCGGAACCAATGTTGCTCCCTTCTCCATCTTTAACTCCCAGCTGTTTAGCTAGGAATTATCTGGTCTCTTGAACATACTATATAATTCTAGTTGGAATTTATTGCAAACACTTCAATGTTTTCTTCAAAAATTTCCTGAGATCATGTTTATCATCCTTTCCTTTTTAGAATATCACATCCACAGATTAAACTTCCTCCTCCTAAGGGATCTTTCTTTTGGTATCAGAATTATATTTTGGACCCATTGATGAATATCAAGATCAGGTGTGGAGGAACATGATATGATACCACAGTAAATTCTGAATTTTTATATGAATACATGATCAATAAATAATTCTGAAAATTAAATTAAATTTCTAATATTTGAATTAAAACCACTGAGAGCACATTCAAACTAGGCAAATAAAGGTTTCTTGCTGGGAAAATTTGCAAACAAGGGAGTAGGAAGTGGGAAGAAAAACAAGAATAAGTTCATTAAATTGAATTAATTTCCCATAAAAAATAAATATCAGGTACCATTCAGGTTTCATATTCCTCTATGTGGAAACCTACTCCCACACGTCTGGGTCACCCAACCGTGAAACTAGGAAAATTCCTTTCATTCTTTCGAATAGGGGCTTGGGTAAAAGTGTAGAGGTTTTATCAGGACTTAGTACATAATAATATATTATTTGGAATATTTTTGGACAGATATAGAGTTTTATAGAGGATTTATGGAAGAATTGGCAATTTCAACCAATTTGTGCTTAGTGAGACCCTCTATAATGGAGGATACCAAATCATAGTACATACTCAACTAAAAAATGTTATGGAGTTATTTATCTAAATTTGGGTCTGTAAATGACCCATAGGAACTTACATATCTTGATTTGAGTGGACAGAATTCAATTTATAGCAGAAATGGAAAAACTAGTAATTTAAAACTAGCATCCTAGCTAGGGTGCAAAATAAAGAAGATAATTCGTAGCATATTGACTTATTTACTGTATATGAAGTATAAAAGAGATTAATAAAACTTCAATGAACATATAAAATCCCTTAAATAATTCCCCTCACCTTGCTTATTCTTTCTTTCACTCGGATTCATTAATTCCCCCAATTACAATGACAAAAAAAACTCTTCATGTGAAACTGAGAAGGTAAAATTTCAAGGACAGAGTTATTTTGAACTAATAAATATAAATCAAAGATTTATATTATGTCATACATAAAAAATCATATGATATATTGAACATTACATAAGAAGACTCCAAAAATGGTGGGCAGGAGGCCTAGAACATGACCAGAGGAGGGCTGAGAGCGTAAGTGAAGCATGAGATTCACTAGAGCTCAACCTGAACATGATGGAGGGTGAAAATTATTTATAAGAATAATTAAATTTCTGAACCTCAAGCGCTCCATACTTGCAAATAGAAGGGAATATGAATGAAGGAGTGGAGAAGGGAAGGTTTGGGGCTCATCTCCCAAGTGTTTGAGGTTCATCACTCCAAAATTCATGCTCAAATAAGCATAGATAAATAAAAAAATCAACCAAACCAAGACAATGGGGTGAAATTGTCTTTAATAGAATCCTAGGTGACCATTTTAGCAAGTGGATTCCAATGGTGACCTATGAGAGAAAGTCAACCATCTAGAATCCCTAACCCTAGCCACATAAACATCCTCCTTGGGAAATTTGGAATGTAGGAACACATGAAAATGTTTCCATGTCCAAATCATCGCTATGATTTAGTAATTGTTCCCTCCTTAGTGAAATATTTGTTTCTTTTGTTCATGATATCTTTCATCTTTTCCCTACTTTTAAGACTGAGTCTCCATAAGGAAGCTGTGCCCTCCTTTTCCAAAAATTTCCTACTTTTTCCCTTACATCGTTTTTGAGTTCTCCAAGAGGAAACTATGCTATCCTTCGAAAAAATTTCCTTCTTTTATCTATGGATTCTTTTTTGCTGCTTTTAGGTACTTTCCCTTTTTTTGTCTCTCCCGCTTTTGTCATAGAGTTTCCTCTTTTTTTACCTTGGCAAGTTGACTTTCCCAATGCGCCCCCCCTGACATGGAAAGATCATTTACAAATCATTAAATTTCCCAATTCATAATAATGGTGAATAAAAATTAAATACATGCCTCAATCATAATTATTTAGCAACATTCTCCTAAGCTAATTAATTAATGCCTCGCAAATAATATTTGGACAAAATTCCCTAGGTGAGGTAATTAATGCATATTTGACCCCCCAATGTGTTGGGCATGGTCAACACTTTTATGTCCACAAATATGGGGACATGACAACAATCGAGTTGTTTGGGATAGAATGCATAATTGCTTGTATAAAATCAAAAGTGTTGATAACGTTTCCAAAGAAATTGTGGTTACAAATTTGCATGTGGTTCCTTAATGGAGCTAAAGGTTGCACTGTCAAGTCATATAATCCAGAAAATTAGAATTTTAGGCACATGATAGGAATTGGTTTTGAAATAAATTTTGATGTGTTAAGTGACAAACATCGAAGATCCATGTGGAAAATAATTCACACATAGAGAGGTGATGTGGCATGGTTGCATCAAATATTTTGCAGGGAAGCAATTTCCTAGAAGATATTATGATTTAGCCTCTGGTGACTGACGTTGCATGCAAATTCAATTGGATATGGTAGAAACTATGACATATGTCAAAGAATAGGGAAACCATATCGACAAGATGAGATTCCATTGGTGACACATATCTCTTTGCAACCATTTGATAAATTGGATGTATATTTTGTGGGGCCCATCAACCCACCTAGAAAGTGAACATTATCATGATATATCATTACATGGAAGACTATTTAGCACGTTTGCCCAAGGATTCCATTTTCAAAGACTGCACTGCTACGGTTGTGGAAAGGTTCTTGTTTGACAATGTTGTCACTACATTTGGATATCAAAAGGTTCTAGTAAGTGATCAATCAAGCTACACAGTTTGGTAAAAATACAATTGAGGCACTTACTGTAGAATTTCATATTCAAGATAGAAAGACAACACCTTATCATCCTCAAGAGAATGGAGCTTTCAAATCCTTTATAAATATTTTGGAGAACACCGTAACTAAGGTATGTAATGTAAAATAGGAATGATTGGGATATGAATATTTCCACAATACTATGGACCTATTGTACTACATATAAAAGGTTGACAGGGAGCAAACCTTTAAGTTGGTCTACGGGAAAGATCTTGGCATGCTAATGGAATATATTGTACCTATCCTGAGGATAAAATCCTTATCTGGAATGTATTATAATAGTGCATTCGAGGAGTGGTTGTCACAATTGTTACAGTTCAACAAAGACCATTTTATAGTAGGATATCACGAACAAGTGGAAAATGATCGAAAGAAAGCATGGCATGATCGACATATTAAGAAGAAGCATTTAAAGCAAGGGATTTAGTCCTCTTATACGAAAGTATGTTTTTGAAACATCTAAGTAAGATTCGAACTCATTGGATAGGTACTTATGTGATAAATTTCATTATTGAAGACAATGCAATTCAATTACAAAAGCTAAATAAAAACCTATGTATGGCTTATTAAATGAGAGTTGGTTAAAGTCCTATAGGAATAACCACAATTATATGAGTTGATGTTATAAAAAAAAGGGGGAAGCAAGAAGTGGCATCTACACAATTGATAAATTCAACACATATTTCTGCTGAAGTTGTTGAAGAGTTGTCCAAGTCAACATAAGCAGTCCAACTACATGTTGAGGAAGTAAAGAAAATCATCTTAGACTTTCGATCAAAGCATAATACACTAGGGTTGTTAACTTGAAGTGGAATGACATGAGCCACATGTGATTGTTGGGGTCATGTTGGGTTCAGGTTTGATTTTGGAAATTTTGGTACATGTTTTGTAAATTTTGGTCGAAGGATATGACAGAATGGTAAAAAGGATATTCATCTCCAACAACTAAGGTAGAGATCAAGGAGGAGCATTCATTTTGAATAATTCCAACCAGAAGGTTGGTTAGTTAGTTAGGATTTTTTGTCCACTTATGTAATGAGTTGGGTAGTGGGAGAAGGATGTAAATATTTCCATTAGAGACTAAAAATTTGGAATGAGTTTGGATGGTATTTAAATGGAGAGATAGAGAGAGAAGAACAAGTCGATGTAACATGGTTTTGAGTTAAAGTCTAAGTCAAGTCACAATGTATGATTCGATCTACAATTGTGTGTGGAAATATGTTGTAAAGAATGATTAATAAGATGTCTATACTTTCTAAGTGCACAAAAACGAATCATTTGAGCTGCAACTCTTATGAATAAACAAGCGCTTTTCTAGTTTTCTTCCACAATGGGTTTCCATGTTATGCCATTTTCAGATCATTTAAAAGAAAATATGTCAATGATATATCCCAATAGTTGGGTTGTGTACTAATTAAAAGAGGAATATGGTGCATTCATTGGTTACGCTCCTAAAGGGGATTATCTAAACATTGGTATCACATGTAGAAACTTAGTAAGATTCTCTTTCTATACATTTCTAATTTTGTTAACCAATTTTGAAGAATAACATTTATGTTTATTAAACATGTGATGCCATCATTTTCTAACCTTTTTTACAGGTGCATTTCTTCTAATCTATTTGGGCATATCGATATCATTTTTTCACTGATGATGTTGATGATGGATTTCTTACACAAGACTATGGATTTCTAGCCGAGTTCAACCAATATTGTCATGCTAGCCACTGCGAAAAAAAATTGATCAAAGGGGTGTTGGGTTATGTTGGAAAGATACAAGAGATCATTGAAGTGGAATCCTCATCTTTCCAATCTATTATTGTTAGGTGAAAGTGATGGACACATTTGATAGGAAGAATGTAAAGGAATAATTTGATAATGGGTTGATATGTATCAACCTTAGAAATATGTGGGATGAAAGTAAGGATCCTTATGTTCTCCTAAAACACTGCATCCAAGAATTTTTTCATTTGGATGTGTTGGATAGGGATTGGTGTTTCATCTTATGACATGGCATTATGTCCAAACATTTTTATGAGATAAATAGTGCTATCATTCCAACCAAGGAAGATAATGATGGTGATGCCAACGAATACTGATATCTACATCTTTTATTTAATCATTCACCCACTGAGATATGTTTTTATTATTGTTATGAGGAAGGGTCTAATTATATTCTTTATTTTTCATGTTATGATGGTGGAAATCAGAATTTGATTACTAGATGCAGTGTTAAGATAATTTAAGTTGGTTACGTACATAAGTGTATAAACAAGTTGAGTTGATGGAAACAGAGAGTGAAGTGTACATATTTTATATCATCATTTACATATTGAGATATCATTTTGTTATTTTTATCTTTGATTGTCTAATTATATTGTTTATTTTTTATGTTATGACAATTAAAATGGAAATTTGTAGTTTATTAGATGCAATGTTTAAACAATTTGATGTGGTTAACAACACATTAACAACCAATTTGAAGTACTAAAATAACTTGCTTATCTATCAAGTAATTTGTGAGTGTATGGAATTATCCATAGTTATATATGGCCTTTATTTCTTTCCATTTAGTTTATTATAGTGTGGGTCTATCATTTAGTTTAATGTATTCTTACTACTAGATCAGAATCACCTAATTAGAGTGAAATTATCATTGATGTCAATCATATTTATTGTTTGTTGTAATTTCAAATACTCTAATTTGAATAATAGGGTTAATTTAATGAAAATATTATACTTATACATCTATATTTTAGATTTTATATCATTATAAAACTTGTATATATCGTTAATGTAGAAAACAATTTATGGAAAGAATGAAATACGTATATCGTTACAAAATATGACATAATAAATTGAAATTAACAGACACTATTTTTTTAAATGTTATATTTCGAATCTGCATATTCATATCCAAAACATAAAGTCCGAATAAATTATCATAAGGTGCATCATAATAACTAGCAATTTATGCAAGGTATGAACTCTATTTTAGCATCTTCTTCAGTCACATTTAATGACAAAGTACATAACTGCCAATATTGCAAATAATTTTAGTTGTTTAAACACTAACTTTGAGAATCCACAAAGAAATCATGTTAATTATGTATTAAGTATAAAAAAATTCTCATTTTTTTTCATTCAATTTACACAATGAAGGACCATTCAACTATTCAACTAATATTTATCACCCTAATGTTAAGTACTTCACATAGACAATACAATGCAAAATTAAGATATACATTCTTTCTATCATAGTAATCGATCCTTACTCCAAATATTCATAATAAATTCACTATTGAAATTAAAGTATCATACATTTTAACCATTTTAATAGCCAACACCATCAATTATATTCAGTCATTTGTAATTGACGTAATTTATATAATTAATATCATCTAATCAACATCATATCCCAAGATCATCATCTACATCAAATCAATATCACCATAATCATCGATATCAAAAAAATGTTTAATACTATCATTTCAATATCATCATAACAATATTATTTACATTATTAACATCAAGGTATCATTATCATGTTCTCCATGATATCGACATAATCAACTCAACATAATATCAATATCAATGACATTGTTATAACATCCTCAAGATTATCAATAGTTAAACATCAATATCATTAAGATATTTACAACATTTACACAATTTGAGTTAGTACATGAGGTGAGTCATAAGCAATGTATTACACAAGGATATCTAGAGATGCAAATTTTCTTTCAATTGGCTCAACTAAACTTTTAGAAAGAATTATCCATATGTCTAGCAAATGTCACTATAGTAAAGTGTTCCTTCACTAAAATGTTTTAGAGGGTATAAAATGTTTTCCTTCAATGTTTACTAATTTTATATTATATAATGAGGTTTTGATTAACAATAATAAGATTGGAGAATGAAAATTTTGTGTTTACAATTGAGGAAAAAAAGGTTCTTGTAATTAAGTGTTTGTTTTCATTCCTATTAGAGCTTTGATATTTGTCATTGTTAAGTGAGTTATTGTAAAAAACAATTATTGAATGATACATTGGTAGGTCATATTGATGTTCACATTTACATTTTTATTTTGATGTTTATATTCATATATTATAATAATATTACACAGTAATAATTGACTTGTTGTTATGATGTTTGGTTACACATAAAAAATGTTTCATTTATGTTTATCCTTTGAAGAATTAAGTTATATATAACATTAAACGATAAAGACTTGATTTCCTTATTACAAATAATTATATATTAGTTTGTAATGATCAACATAAAGTTGTAACAAAATAATATTACTATATAAGTATAACATTATGCAATATTTTACTATATTATTAAGAAACTTACAATAAAACATAATATTCATAAAATAATACAAGAATAATATAAAAACCAAACAAAAAATATTATTACATAAACATAATACTATGACAAACTATATAAAAATTATAAACATGATACTATGATGGATTATACAACAATCATAAATCATAGAATTGCCGCAAATTCATCTATTAACAATACAAAATAAAATAAAATAAAATTAATTCAATGTTATTTTTAATTCAACTATTTTATGTAAAAATAAAAAATTTAACCTAACTTAAATGACTTGAAAGATTTTTACACATTTTAAATGACCATTACTCAAATTCCATATTTTAACATGTATGATGACCTAACAAGAAACAATCCTTTCAAATTCATTTTCTAACCAATTATATATCAACCTATATATGAAACCATACTTCATAATGTCTACCAAAATTATGTTGGAATTATTTAATATGAAAAATGGTCCAAAGGATGCTAAAATTTTGGCTAAAATTAAAACCCATTAACTTTCTTTACAAAGCTCTGAAATATTGACTTGTGTTGTAGTGATAATTGATGTGTTATGTTTATGAGTGTTACCTATATATTGTAAGTTATTCTGAAATGAATAATTATTTAATATGATAAATGGTCCAAAGGATGCTAAAATCTTGAAAACTTTGAAAACTTTCTAATGCTTTGAAAACTTGTTACATCATACAACAAGTTGTTTTATAACATAATTTACAATGCAAATTGTTTTTAGTTGACTAAAACACTTAGTTATTTAAATACCCACATTTTGAATAGTACAAAGCTTTTTTACATAAGAATATGAACATCCTCACGATTTTCAACACCCAACAAGCATAAAGATCATGATCATACCATCATAAATGTTCCATGATCATCATTTTGACACCACATAAAAATAAAGATGACATCATCATGACCAATTTCACCATCAAACAAGCATAAAACACATCACCTCCAACATATAAATAAACATCAACCTAAACATCGACATGAACATAAGCACGAAAAATGATATATATATATATATATATATATATATATATATTGCTGATACAATATGCCAAATATATTATATCTCCAATCTAATAACTGCTATTGCATATCGGTCCCACCTCCACTAGAGTCATCATCACTATCCCTCCTATTAAAGACAGAGGAATCATCACCTCCACTAATATATCTAGAGGCATTATCAACACCTTTTATAGTAGATATATAGGCATCGAAACCTCCACCATTAGATACAAAGGCATCAATACCTATGATAGGTCAAAATAAATGAGCTCAGATTAGATAAGCATTGGAAACTTCATTAATCTAAATCATATGACCCCATATGAGAAAATTTGTAATATAGCTAGATGGAGAATGGAATGGTGGATGGTGAGGCCAATCAATAGGATCGGTAGTTCGATCGAGTAGTAGCAGAGGAGATAATGAAGCAGAATTGGGAGGAAGGTCAAGTAGGAGTATAGGAGATGATGGATGAGGAGGAGGAGAAAATGGTAGAGGAAGAGGTGGATGAGATGTCTAACTTTTAGGAGGAGGTAGAGGATAAGGATTAGGAGGTGCATGGGATGTGGAGGCACATCACCAATCGAAGAAACTGATGAAAAAGGAGGTGGACGTATAGGCTGAGGATATCCACCCTCATATGATGATGAGCTACCATTAATGATACCATCTAAAATATTGGAAGAACTAAGAATGTGATACATCAACCTCCTCATATCATGAGGAATCATCATCCACAACTCTACATGGAAATGGTCCCTCACAATACAACTTACTAGTAGTGGTCAAACCCCTGAATATTCCAACAACGTAACTAGTCTATCTGTGGTGTCCTATCAATAGTTCTCATTCATCCTACATCGAATTCCATGTCTAGATAAATTGGGAACCTATGGATGATTATCCAACTCCATCTCCTCCTCATCCTAATATAGAGGAGGTTTCATGTCGACATCAAATGTCTCGACATCTATAAAATATATAGTACAGAATAATAATTATCCAATTTCATTAAACATGAATTTAATATAACAATTTAAAATTTATTAAGTATCAAATAAATTAAATGCAACTAGATTAATTCAAACATAATGATAAATTTACCTCTATCATCTATTGGCTCATCTTGTATGAATAAGATGTTTGGAAACCCTCTCCAATCCAACTATCTATATGGATATGCAACCATACCTAATTAATGTGAGTCCTTGCTAGCTAGCATGTCAAGCAAATTTGTGGTGACCTTGGATGGAAATCCCAACTAGCCCCTCATGGGAACAATATCCCATGGCATCCCTATATGCACATATGTCATTATTGTAGGATTGTTCCATCCAAAAATATGGCTTGGTGGATGAAACTTTCTCAAAAAATAAACAAAACAACTTTGAACTAAAAGGGAAATTCTTCCACCCATCAAAATATAGACAACATCCACTAAGAGCATAACAAATTGTTCTTAAAAAATTGTAAACAACCTAAAACATCTAGGTACTTGCACTGAAGAATCAACATAATATAATAGAGGGAAGTTAATGGATTGTTGTTATTAAAAAATTGTTCCTATGGATGGGGTCGAGGCCACCAACGTACTAGGGTATAAATACTAATATATAAAGCTTTGGAAGAATAGATTAAAGAATATTTCAATGGTTAGGAGGGTTCATAACTCAAGCACTAAAGTTTGATCCAAGCTTTCCTTTATCCTTCCTCTTTATCTCCAATTCAAAAGACCTACAAAAAAACTTCAAACCTTCCTCAAACCAATTTGACCACATATAAGACAGTGCTAATCAAGATAAAATGAGACCTTAATCTAATAGACATTAACAAGTGATCATAAAAAAAGATACAACATCTATCATACAATGGTTTGGAAAGGGAAGAGCATAAAACATTTATTAATCAATGGAGTAAGTATAATATATACCTTCTACTCATGTAATGCACCTCGCAAAACCTTCGATTTGGATATCCTGATTCTTTTCTCCAAGAATATCATCCTCTAATCTCTACAACAGAGGAATATGACAACTAGGAAAAAGTTAGGGGGCTTGAGAGTTCCAATTTTAGCAGCATAACAATGCCAAAGGATAATCTCTGCTTCATGGAACCCTCTCCCTCTCTTATAAAGTTATCTTAAGAATTAGGGTTAAAGATAGGTCAGTTACAACTGAAGGAGAAATTCCAAAACCACCCAAAATTTGAGAAATTTATAATTTTTTACCACTTACAGGAATATACATGGGTTTCCCAATGAAAACTCACATATATGCAGCTTTCCCACTAACAAATCATGTATAAAACATAGGTTTCCATCTACTAGCTCACGTATGGGTCAAAAATTCATTTTTCAGTGTATTTCTAAGGGTTTTCAGGAGTTGGTGTCTTTTAGAAAGTATTTCCTTGGTTTGATAATTTTTCAATGGTATATAAAAGAGTTTAAATGAAGTTACAAAACTCTTGATATGGATCTTCCATCAAAAGTTTCTGTTTTAGTGACTAGCAGTAACTTTCATGAACTGTCGTCATGGAATTGTCATCATGCAACAACACATGTAAATGACGTCACTGGCAGAGAAGTGCCATTTTGGGATATAACATATGCCCCCTAATGCATGAGGTTAGAGGGTAAGACATTAGTCGAAATACATTATAAATAGGCAATGCTTGAGACATGAAGTTGAAGAAACAAAAGAATCCAAGATCATAGGCTCAAACAAAGGTGCCTAAAAAAGAGATAAATGCCAAACAAGCTAATCTCTGAGACATAGATGTACATGTACAAATGATCCTGATATACATACAAGGAATATCCAACATGTGTATAACTGATGTAACTATCATGGTCACACAATATAAAAAAAGTATCCATATAAAATATAGAAGAGTCATAACCACAAATGAACAATGTGGATCCATGCTCAAATAATCTTTCATAGCCACCGGAATACAAGGTGGATATATGTCTCAATAAATTTCATATCAAGTGTGACAAGGTATTGTGCAACTCGGGAAATAACAAAATATGATGATGCTATTTTTGAACCAAGGTGATCAATCCAACCCACCCAAAGGCATGAAGCCCAACCATGTGAATAAAGGATTTGAAGTTTAACATGGAGGAAATCGTTTGATTACCAGTCATTGATGAAAATCATTAGCAAATGCGTGGGAAACCACCATTAATGAAAATGGTTCCAAATATATCTAATAAATTATAACAAGTTTGAATGAATGGTATTTATGTCTAACACTTGAAGAATCCATAGAGTAGGAGATATTAAGGTATTCCCACTACCCAATAGCGAGGGAAACTTCCACTGATGAATGCAATTTGCAAGGTACTGTCATAAAATCTAAATCTCATTCCCAAAGAAAAATGTGATGAAGTTGATAGGAAGATACCCATTATAAGGAAGGCATTAAGGTATCCTCCATATCTAACATGGGGAAAATCAAAGACTGAGTTGATTTGGAACTGGTGCAAATTTTTGCAGCAAGCACCACTCAATACTAGATGTAATGAATTGATGCCAAAGAGTGGCCAAAAAAAAGGGTCAAATCAACTGGAAAATGGACAAAAAAGGTTTATCCTTAAATAGTGAGCATGAAACAATAATGACATAGGAAGCTTCTTGACACAAAGGGGCCAACAATACAAATATGTAATGTAGGAGACATTAACACATTCTCCATATAATTGGAAAAGTAACCAACTAGAGGAGTAAGAAATATGAATTAGGCTTAATCCTAAGGATAAAAACTAGGACCCAATTGTTGATAGACTCAAAACTGGTGCTTTGTTCAAGGAGATGAGACTTTCTCCTATGATATAAAAGAAATGTGTTTGAACTTTCCATTCCTTCTTTCTTGTAAAAGTTTAACGAGTCCAAGAAACAAAACTTGAGACTTTCTCCATTGTTGGGAAAGCTTGAAGAAAATGTAGAAAAATGCTTGATAATGCACTAATCCATGGATTTTACAAGCCCAAATTAGTAAATGCTTAGTAGAGTTTTGACAAGTTGAGAGTTTGAAAATGCCAAAGAAGACTCCAGGGCATATGTTTTCGTAAGGTGAGTCTCATCAGTCCAAAAAACGCTTAAAACAATTCAAAGGAGAACTCTCTTAGTCTAGGGAAACTAAGGTATTCCTTTTTTCTAGTTAGTCGGTAATGTACAAAAAAGGGTTAAAATATTACCCTAGTAATGCTCTTTCAAAAAGCAAGCATAATGCTTTAGTTATAATGAGTGTGAAGGGAAGCAATATAACTTGATGCTTTTGTCCTAAAGTTTTAGAAAGCATAAAAATGGCATAAAGAACGCTCATAATATTTTTCATAGTTTAAACCAGAGCACAAAAAAATAAAAATTAAGCTCAAGAAGGTTCCTTTTTCATCAATATAGTCTCCCAGGCCCAAAAAAGAGATAAACCTATACCTGGGAATACTCTTCTAGCCACAATGAACTAGAGTGTTTATTTTTTTTAAGTAATCAAGATGGTCTGAAAAAGGGTTAAACGTATACCAATGTGGATGTTCATCCACATACTTTAACAGGTTTGAATGGACCATCAAACTCTACAATCTCGTCACGTTTAACAAGTCGTGCCATAGCTTAAAGATAATTCCATACCTTGCCCATAAAGTTTTAACATGCTTGAAAAATTCAACTTGTGATCTCCTTAATGGTTTTAATGAGCTCAGAGGAAAGATAGAATAATGCTCTAAATGCAAGGAGAAGAGTGTTAGAGACATGAGAAATTAGTTCAAATCATGAGGAACGGAGCTAAGCATGAACACGATCAAGATAAGCATATTTGAGAGTGTCTCATCAAGGTAACATGTGTCATGTTCTAATGAAAAAATGCTACAAGGATGAGCGATTGTGATGGAAGAGATGAGGGCTTACATAATGATATAAAAGCATGGAATCCAACATCAGGCTCATAAGCATAGGAAAGGTGTAGGAAAATGTAGTAACAACTTGAACCAATAGGTGAGACTAGTAAGTAGTCGTGAATCCAACTAAGAATCCCATCTCCAAGAAATGATAGTATCAATATCATGTTCAGAAGAAGAGATCCAATAAAGGTCAGTTTGGTAGAAACATTAACAACTTCACACTCTTCAAATAGGGGAGTATTCAAGGTAGAGTTAACAAAGGAATACTCTATAGTGCCAATGCCCGAGAATTTATAATCAGTGATATCAACCTCAAGAGGAAAGCTAATGTCAACATAGGTAATAGGGTCTCCTGGGATAGATTCAACATCACATGAGTCAAAAATTCTACAAGAAAGGTCAAAATCATTGATATCACTGACTTGATGTTCAATGGGAGAGTCTGAAGACTCAATAATGCAAACATAGGAGGATCAATCAACAAAGGGATCAGAATTACTAAGCAAGTCGAGGTTGTACTTAATCACCATTGAGTCAACATCCTTAAGAAATTTAGACTGTATCATAGAGCCTAGGAATACTTGATCTGAATGAAGTAGACCATCCTAGATAGAATAAATGACTAAACACTCAATTGAATCAATAGGGCAGAGATCAAGCTCCAAAGTCCCATTGTATAAATCACCCGATCAACTACTAGGATGAAGTCGCAATAAGGGAAGCATGAATCCAAATGCTTCTTCTTAGGAGCAATTGGACATGAGGAGTATGAGGCCACATAATTAACCTATGGTGGGGTAGTGTCTATCGAAACATTGGGAATTAAAAAAGGACAAACTTGGTCTATAGTCGGGTAAGGAGAGGGAGCAACAAATGCCAGTATATCGATAGTAATGATGCTTTCCTTATGAGGAAATTACATCACATGAAAGAGTGTCGACACCACAATTTGAATAAAATAAACATAATCACAACCAAGGATCATATTAAAGTCTAAGGGGTCCTCTATCACCATGAAATCAACTTAGATGGTCTTTCCACTGAAACTAATAGGTGTTTGAGTAAGAATTCCAAAAGTTTGACTAGTTCTTCTATCAAAATACAGTAACTGACTGTTATTCGACATAAGGCTAGGAGATGCCATGCCTCTCCAAGAACATGCAGAAAAAAATACTAATAGAAGCTCCTTCATCTACAATACAAAGGGAAATCGTGTACTATCCAACTTGGACCTTTATTTGAAAAGGTGCATCTAAAGGAAGGCATGGATCAGCTAGACTATCTCAATCAAAGGAAGCAATATGAGTTCTTGGAGGGGGTTCATTCAAAGAAAAGTCAATTCCCCCTTGTCCAGAATTTTTTGAACTAGCAGTGAATAAAACATGACACGAATAAAATTGACTCTCCAAAGGAAGAGTGGGATCGATCTAAGATGGAATCGTTTTAACCACTTGATAAAGTTCACTATTTCAAGGAAGAGTGGGATTGACCAAAAATTACATTGGTTCAACCAATTAATGAAGGTCACTCTTTGAAGGAAGAGCGGGATTGACCAAAGATAGCATTGGTTCAACAACTTGATAAACTAAAGGTTGAATAGGTTGTTGGGAAACTATAGGGTATTCAGGTGTGATATATCTTTGAGACTGAGACCATACTCTTCATACCTACGCAATAGTAGGGCACCAATGAGTAATATGATTTCCCTCGCAAATCCTACAAGGTATCTTAAGATTGTGTTTTCAATAACTAGTTTTCTCAATGGTGTCAACATGACTTGCATTGTATGAATGTTTTCCCCCATCCTGACATGTAGAGGTTGGGTGACTTCTCCAATCATGAACTCTAGAGGCTTGGTCATTAGGTCTGGCATTACTTACAGATGTTGTGTGGATGCCCCCAGCATGAATTCTAGAGGATGGGTGTTTAGGTATAACATAACTTGAAGAGGTTGGATAAGTGCCCCGAGCATGACCTGGAGAGGCCAGGTGACTTCCCCCTTGATTTAATGTCGTCTTATAATTATTCCTCCTTTTATTTATTTTAGAGTGCAGGTTACTAGTATCATAACTTTCACCAAATTAGGTAGAAGGAGGAGAAGAGATTGATACTGGTGAAGGGGAAACATTGTTTTGATGCCCTTGTTATAAGGTTCTTACTTGAGAAGCATCATGAGAATTCATGAAAGTTAGAGTGGAAAACAACACAACTAGTATCCCAATGGTGAATCTAGACAGATTCAAAGTGACCATCAAGGGAACACCAACATTCCCAATAAAAGGAAAATCACATTAAGCCCCTAGCAGGGGATCCCTTGGGTGGTGTACATAGTACTAGCCATATTTTCTGACTCAACAAGAAGATAAATTCTAAGTTCAACTAGAAACCAACATCATAGAGAGTATGCCACTAGAATAAAATCCTCAGTATCTAGTCCAGGCATATCAGGATACCTTGTAAAGGATATTGTGGGATGACGAGGGCCTAGAACTAACCAGTGAAGGGAGAAGGATAGTTACATGAGGTCCCAATACAATCACTTTGGGGAAAGTGTTTGAATCACCAACTACTTTTCAAAATATATGCATGGGGTTTCCTCCCATGTCTTCCCTAGGTACAGTGGATATAGCCTTCCATCATCACTTGTGTAGAGTACAATAGGTCAAGATGCTAGGGATAACAAAATCACAAAGAAAGTCTGGCGGAATAGTCATCTGTCCGTTTGATGTGCAAGGGCAGGGTAACTAATCACAAAAATAAAACAATACCAAGAACCAAACGGGCCAGAAGGATGTACTGAGTGAGTCCTCAGGCGCACAGCATCTCTAGTGTATACTCAACTGATTATAGGAGGGGTTTCTCCACCGCTTAGTATCATACGAACTCGTGCTTGACTCATGTGTTAGAGGAGATTTTCAGTTTCCTTCTTTATGAGATTGGATTTTCTAAATGCAGGGCCACTATTTTTGAGTTTAAATTTTTGGGAAGTTAAATTAACCCTAACCCAAAACACTAGCCTAGACTAGTGTATGTTTTCCATACAAAAAAACGTTACTAATATATTTTAAATAATAAAGTTCTTTTTAAGGGTTGTTAATTACTCAAAGTTATTGGTAATGAAACTAATGATTTTTTTACTTGAAATAGGAAACAATATGCCTAATGTGAAAGAGATTCAAAATGAAAACTTGTACTTCTCTTTTTCTTTTCAAAAATGAAAAATGAAGGGCACAAAAAAAAATCTGTTTTTGTATTTTCAAAATACAAAGGTATGCAATGCATCTAAGACTAAACCCTAGAATTAATGCATATAAAGCAAGTACTTGTTATTTTTTACTTTTTATTTATAAATGAAAAAGAAAAAAAACCTACCAACATTTTCATGCAGATGATGTAAACAAAGAAAAAGGACTTATTCTCTATAACCACCAAACAGACCCTAGGTTGCCCCAAAGTCTGACTAGACCTCTCTTGAGAGGAAGAATTGCATGAGGGATAAAGCTAAGTGACTTTGGCATGAAGTAGTTAATCAAAAAGTCTAAAATAAATAGATATCAAAAGGCTCATAGGTTCAGTGCATACCTTCTAGTAGAAATTGATCAACACCATACACAACAAGGTCATTCCAATGAAGGAGGTGGGGGAAAGAGAAAGAGATACCCAAATGCTTCAGAAAGAGATTATAAACCAAGTTAAGTGTACATTTAATGGATTGTTCTAGGTACAACATATCCCATGCTATTTTGACATGGAATCCCAATCACACGTACGAAGGTAACTTGGTAGGATCCTTCATAGCCTTGTGTTGTTCAAAAATAAACACCCTTGTAACCTAGGGTCTGGGGTTACCAACGTACTTCTAAAACTTGAAGAAAATCAGATTTAGATAAGTACAAAATGGAAATAGGAATAAATATTGGACTCACCTAATTACTAATGGTTGATCCAAGCTTTGTCTTCTTCCTCTCTGCTTCTCTCCAAAGCTTTCAAGGATGCACCTCATTCACCTACAAAGAGAAAATTCTCCAAGTACAATCTTATACATGTATATATATGATAGGTTAGATCAATAACATATATATTTCTTAATCAAATGTATTCATCAAACCCTAATACATGAAAGAGGCTCAACACAAAGTTGGAAGAAGAATTCTCTTTATTAACAATCAGTGAAGGAGATAAGTGTACAACCCAACGCCTGAGACAATGACTCCTCTGCAACCAAAGGAATATAAGTTCTATTTCTCCAAGACTTTTAAAGATATACTACCAGCATAACTTTTATCTCCAAAATTGATTCATTAATACCCTCCCCAAGGCCTCTATTTATACTTCGGGAAATAGAGCAGTTTTGAAGGTTGAGGAGGTTGAGATAGTCGAGATGCTTAATGATTAGGGCTCAACTAATCTCCATTAATCATGATTTATATTTTTTAATGTCAAATGGATGTGTACGCGACTATTGATACTAGCAACCCGTGTATGACACATGAGTTTCTCTAAGGGAAACCAACATATAGATCTGTATGTAGGTTCCAATGGGAAGAGTCGCGTACAGTACGCGAGTTGTCAACGAGGATAGTCACGTATGTACATGGTTTTAAATGAACATATTCACGTATGCCAATCCACACTTGGAAAAATAATGTAGCAAGCTGGTTGAGAGGTAAATGCATCTCATGTCATGCCCATCTATAGTGTTTAGGCAAACTTCAATCCTGAAATGTCCTTTTGTGTACCAACATAATGAATTGTTGGCACTTGGACAGAGAAGTGCCGTTTGGGTTGATAATAGATGCCCCCCAATGTGTGAGGTCAGAGGGAAGCGATGGCCGAAATACATTATAATCATTATCTTTGGAGAACTCAGAAGTCCAATGGAGCAGAGGTAGTACCTGAAACAAATACATAATAATGTCATATACAAAGTTATATCTAAGGATGCTATGTTCAATATACTAGAACACTAGCTCCTTTACAATATCTGAGTACATCATATAATATGGGTACAAGACCATGTATACTACAAAGGTGGATCAAAGCCACAATATACAACAATGATGAGTCTTCAAAGATTTGGCAGCTGTGTAAATAACCATAACATAATCTTGCGAAACTTAGTCCATGAATGTGAAACTAAGGTCTTCATAAACGATCCCAAAGAACTGGTACAATCCAATCCATGTGAATAGATGTTATTAAAGCCAAACATGGAGCAGATTCATTAGATTGTCAATCAATAGGTGATAATAGACAACTGAAGCAAAGGAATTCACCAATAAGGAGAGTGAATATAGAGGTACGATCGTCAAAACTCTAGGTATTCATTGTCAGGAAGTGCTGATGCGGAACCATACTATGATAAGGAAGGCAATAGATCCTCCAATGGATCATGAGAGTGACTAGGAACTGGGAGACACAAGTAATAACAGATACTACAATGATGGAATCAAGATATAGGTCAGACACAGGATTAAGTCCTTGAACAATGAGCAAGACACAGAGATGACCCAAGGAAGCTTTTAAACTTTACAGAAAGGACAGCTAAACTTATCTATCATGTAGGAGACATGTTCAAATCCCCCAAGTAGAACTAACAAGAGGAGGAGTAAGAAACTCAAAGTAATAGCTGAATTGAAAGTAAACACTGAGACATGAGTATCGGAAAAAATAGAGAGTGCTATGTTTAAGGAGGACATGCTATCACTAACTGAGAACCAAAAGAAAACTTCTTCCTTACCTTTCTTGTTAAATTTTAACAAGTCCATGAAAGTCAACTCGAATCTCTCTTCATTTCTTGACAAGCTTGAAGAGAAGAGGGAATAATGCTTGATAGTGTCACTAATTCGTGGATTTTATGAGCCTGAACTAATACATGCTCACTTGGTGTTTTCATGTTTAGAAAGTCTGAAAACTCCAAAGAAGACTCTAGGGGGGTCCTTTTTCATCCAATTTATTCTCCTGAGGCTGGAAAAGTATAAAACATACCACAGAAGAAATCTCTTAACTTCCATAAAAGAAGAGGTGAACCTTTTTTGTACTTGGTTAGGGAGGTCCAAAAGAGGTTAAATTACCACCTATCCAATGCTCTTTTGAGAGCAGCATATAGCTTGAGTTTTACAATTGTGAAGGAAAGAAATATCACTCGGAAAGATCCATTTGAGTATGAGAAATGGGGCTTACAACAATAAACTCGATGCTTTGTTCTTAGTGTTTAACGAGCATGACAAAGACACAAAGTACACTCGGAATATTTTTCATGTTTAGGTCCAGAGCATGAAAAAGAGAAAACTAAGCTCATATCAGGTGTTCCTTTTCCGTAAATTTAGTCCCTCAGGTCTGAAAAAGTGATAAACTTGTACCTGAGAATACTCTTCTCAATTCCAAAGAAAAGAGAGTGATCCTTTCTCGTATTATTCCACATGGTCCGAGAATGAGATAACCTACCACCAATGTGGATGCCCATTCACGTATTCTTAACGAGCTTGAATGGACAAGTTTTCTTGGTAGTCAAGTCTATTTTAAGGAATTAGACCTAGGCCTAAAGAATATCCATAAGGGAAGGGAGTCCTATAAAGGGATAGCTTATAAAAATATACCAAAATGAGGCTCAATTTGGCGTGAAAAATAGCTAAAAAGATTCCCCTAAACCAATGACAGCTGTAGTATGAGTATCAAAAGACAACAAATAGGTTCTAAATGAGGATACTCATAGGAGGAAGGTCCTATCCATGGAAGAACAATGGTAAAGACAAGGAGATAATGGTTAAAAATACCATATTCCATGGTCAAATTGTTAATGCTAGGTTTAAGATGGAGTAGGTATAAATGTAGAATGCATGTGAAAGGACAAAAAACCATCTTATATGAGCAAAAACACCTTAAAAATGATGATAGACCTGTCACATTGAAAAGAAAATATGGTATTAGTTTTATAAATTATGAACTATAGGGAAAGAACCCACTTGAAAAATAAATTTTCTATAAATAGTTTAAAACATAAATAAAAAATCACCATTTGGATTTTTAACCATAGAAGACAAGTTTATACCTCTACCTTCAATTTCTCTGTGTGGACAATTCGGTGGACCATTTCCAAATCCGCAAGTGTCAGGTAAGACTAAACTTCATGCTCTTTCTTTTGATCTAAGCAATTATTAAAATTGAGGCCAAATTTCATATTTTTTGGCACATTAAAAAAGCAACACTGTGTACGTGGGTTTGCTATAGTAAAAGTCATGTACACATGTTCTGTGTGTGGGTTTGCTGAAGGACAGTTGCATACAGTACACGACCTGCCTTAATAGATAGTCACGTACACTGTGTGAGGTGAAAAAAGAATGTGTAGGGATAAAACTTCAAAATTTATATGAAATTAATGGTGGGAAATTGCTTGTTTATTAGGTTGAAAGATGGTGCTTGAGTGGAGGGAGTGTGAACATGAATACATGGACTAAGAAGCTCTTCAAGATGCCCCTACAATGAATGTTTTGTGTCAAAGTGGCCTATTAAAGTTTTTCTGTACTTCACCTATGCAGGCCAATGTCCGCCTCTTGGAGTTCCTGATAAATTATTGGGATCATGATTTGGGCATGTTTGACCTTCAAGGTGAGTCCTTGGAGATTACTTCTAAGGATGTATTTTTCATTGATGGTCTATCACAATGGGTAGCTCTGGTAAACTTGGAAGGCACCAGTAGAGGCGGTGACCCTCTAAGTGTATAGAACTATATTGATATATACTGCACACCAGGCACACAAAAGAGGGGTAGCTGCATCCCTATTTTTCACATATGTGACCTTTCTTTATAGGTGGTGAGGAGCACTATAGTGAGGGTTGTAGGGTCGTCATCACTTCACCTTGCAACTCGAAACTAGATGAGACTAGTAGTGGATTGTATGTAGGGATCCCTATATGACTGGTGCTTGGGAGTGATCCTAATTATGAGAAAACAACTCTCTGACTGCAAAAGAGGTAGGAGGAATAATTTTGGATATTCCAGCATCCTAATAGCCTCCTTCTTTGAGAGAGTTTTGGGATTGAGTCCTGCAGTGCCACTACCAGTTCATTCTCCTCGTCAGCTAGCTTGAGTAGGTGGGGAGATATTTTCCTTCGCCAGGGAGCTAGTGGATCTATGCAGAGTGTCTATGATAATGACTTCTACTTTTGGTGGGAGCGTCAGTTTCCAGCTTTGGAGAAGTTTCCATATGTTGGAATGGATTTCCGTGGTGATGGTGACCTCGTCCTCCCTCTAGGAGAAGCATGGGGAGAGTTAGGCAATTTTTATTTTCAAAATTTTAAAATTTTTATGAATTTTAAATATATATAGATGTATACATATGTATAATAGTTGTAATCCTTTTAAAATGTCAAAATGTAGATATTGGACCAGTCCGCCCTGAAGGGCATCCATGCATGTATGTGCAACCTGTCTTGGTAGAAGACCAGGGCTTGATTAGGGTTCTTGAGGGGAAGCTAGCCAGGCTTACCCAGAGAGTACCTACCTTATGGATTTAGCACATTCGAGCCATCATGTAGGAGTTCGTGGTTGGTGTGCCACCTTTTTGGATATGCCTTCTGAGGCGGGTAGCCAGAGCAGTATGTAAACACATTCTTCATGATTGATGCAAAGACCTATTTTTAAAAATTAGTTTCTATATTTTGAATAATCCTTTTTGTATGTAAATTCTAGAGCATATTTCTACCTTTACTTTTTCCATCTTTTGTATTTCTTGTGTTTTATGTTCATAATTTTTCTCTATAAGTTTATTTTTAATTTTTAGAACTTTTTTATTTTTATTATATTTCTTACTTATATTTAGATTTTTTTATAAGATTATAGGTTATAATTTGGCTTATATATTTAAAATCCCCGCTAGAAGTTCTTCTATGAGTGATTTCATGTATATGTTAACCCATTTTTCCTAAAGTATGCTTTTAAGTTTATAGCATGAGTGAATTAACACATTCTAACAACATAATGATGAAGAAATACAAAGGTTGGCACTACGAGATTGTCAAATGATGAAAATTCATGGATTGACACTTGTTATATAATCATCTAACTGTTGAAGGGGATGGATGGTTCATGAAACATCTATATGGAATATTTATTAAATTTTTTATCTTCTACCTGGGTATGAATCTTTGAACTGAAGGTAGGAAGATACCAAGTCAAAATACTCCATTTTCCTCTCTTTTAGTCATTTTCATTGAGCACATATTATGAGGATATGAAAGTTAATTTCAAAAGAAAAAAAAGGAAGTGCTTGTCCAACACAAAATCATTCATAAAAACCTCTCTCAGTTTTGCAATAGGTGTCATGGACTGAAATATTCGAATTGATCTTTACAACTTATTTTTCCTGGTTTAAATTATTAAATAATTAATTGTTTTAGTCACAAAATTTGGGCACATTTTTTCTGAAGATGGAGAAGTTTTTTTGAAAACCAAAAGAGGTTTATTTCATGTACATCCCAATACACAAAAACCTCTATTATGTTCTACACAGGTATCACAAATTGAGAGATATGAATCAATTTTTGGGAGCCATTTTCAGATATTCGCCAAGCTTTTTTTTTTACAAAAATGATGAATCATGAAAGGGCGTTGTGCGACATCTGTTTTTGAGTCAGGAATGGTGGAAAATATGTCAAGATCATAAATTAAACACCATATGAATCAAAATAAAATATCAAAGGTTTACCCTTGTTCCACGTTTTCGTAGTTGTATAAGGATTGGGACATATGTTCGCTGGATGAAAGGAGTTTATTTAAGACGGTTTAGACTCAACAGGTATCTAACAAGTGACCAATATGAAGAAGTGTTTGTGAATCCAAATGAAGCATAAAAGGAACATATACCTTAGGAAGAACCCTTGGCATCACATAATGAATAAATTACTCCTTCTCTTAATATCCCTTTTGTTACCAAGGAGAGGATTATAGAGGAAGGTATGTTTACATCACCCAATGTTGTAGCTGATATCAAGTCTATAGTTAAGTATGAAATTCCCAAATGGAGATCCAAGACCAAGGAATCAAATAGGTTAATATTGAATATGAAAAAAAAACTATAAGTCCTAAATTGGAAAAGGGAAAAAATATTACAATTCAGGATTCTTCAAGTGATGAATAATCGAAGGGAAGAATAGGTTTGACTTCTCAAAAGATCACATGCATTAGATGGATTGACTATTTTAGCTGAGAAAGCTAAACAATTCTAATATTCACATGGCCCTACAACTATCAAACAAACTTCAATGACACGTTTTTCATGATTGATACAAAGATCTATTTTTAAGAATTAGTTTCTATATTTTGAATAATCCTTTTTGTATGTAAATTCTAGAGCGGATTCAAAGCCTATAAAGGTGGATCTTAAACTGCTTTTAGTTTTACAATTTGAAATTATGAAATTATCAAGGATAGTAAAAGAAAGGTAGAGGTTTATGTGTTGGATTGGGGTTAGATTCTATGAAGCTTTGTATCAGAGGCGGACATGACAAACTCTCAGTAAATTTATAAAGATTGTTTAGTTTGGAATGAAACATATCATATAAGCCATGTTTTAATCTATTATTTTGGTTGAATTTTATGATCTATTTGACCACCTTGCTTATCATTTCATTTCTTGATGAATGTTTTTATACTGAGATGCTTTTAAGTTTGCGGACTTCATGAAAAGTTTCTTTACTGTATGTATATGGTTTATGTCTATGTTTTCATACCTTTTATTCATATATTCATGATTTATTTATAATTTATTTATTATATGTTTTTTATATTTCTTTACTATTCATACATGATTCCTTCACAGTCTACAAAATTTAAATAATTTTTCTAGTTTTTTTTATGTCCTAGATTATACTTTATAGACTAGGTACAATTTCTACCACAAACATATTTTGGCGTCGTTTCTGGGGATGGAAGTGAAGAAAATATTCCCTAGGTATTAACATCAATAGATCCGGTCTTTGATGGTGAACAAGGGTTCGTTACACTGTTTAGCCTACAATTTTTCACGGGCGACTCCAGGGAGGAAGGATCTATTGGTGACTCCATTGGTTCAATATGTCAAAGACCATAAAATCCATTGTGTCTCAAAGGTTTGCACCTTTCAATTTTTTAGCTATTCCAGGTTTCCAAATACAGTACCCATCATGGATGAGTGGGGAGATTTCCTTCCATGGTTTAGAGAGAAGGAAGAGGACAATCTGGCAGTTCATGTTATTTAGTTTCATCAATATATGGAACAACTGAATATACATAATTAGGATGCCTCTATGAAAATGTTCATGTACTCCTTGGAAGGGGATGCCAGACAGTGGTATAAGTCTCTTCCCATCTCTAGCATTTCTTCATTAATGTATTTTCATGATGCTTTTTATTTATATTTGCAAAATAGTTTATCCAACGGAGTGTCTTTCCGCACGTTGTTATGAAGGATATGAATTATATATTCATTCTACAATACCAGATTTCCCTAGTAGTGTAGATGAAGATGATGGTTATGTTCTGAAAGAGGAAGAAGACTTATTTGTTGATGAAACCTTATCTAGTTTTGATTTTCAACAAAAAGGATGTTCGGAATGTATCCATTGATCTTGAAGCATGTGATAGTCTTATTAAAGAAAGTATTTACCATGAAGATCAAGAGGTGTTCAATGATATTCATTATGATAGAAATAACATAGAAACATCTGGAATCATATTAGATGTATCTATTGTTTTAAGTGTTCATGAAGATCAGTATGTTTTTTTTAATATTTTGATGCCAAAAAGAAAGAAGGATATTTGTTTTCAAGCAAATAGGAATGTATGCATGTGTGATTAGTTTCTATGGATCCACATGTTTCTGATATTGGTTTCAAGGATCCATTTGCAGCCTTGTTGGAGTCATATTTTTCAAAATATTTAAAGGTTTCATATTTCATTATTTCAACGGCACTTCTGGGTGAGTTTTATTTTTTGAAGGAGTTTCTATCACTGTTTTTATAGTTCATACATTACTTATTAATCAGTGGCATAGATGAGATCATATCAATCTTGAAATTCCTTCAACGGTTACTGTGGAAGTCTACTTTTACATGACCAAGTTGTAGATATGGATAGAGGTAGGGTAGCGTAGGAAATAAGCTCACTTCCCGAGTATTTGATTTCTTTCGGTTTGCAATAGGTGCATTAGAAGGTTTGCTTGAATAAGTGGCATTTTTTGAATAAGTTTCATAGGTTTGGGATGAAGACTCCAACCCAATAAATATAAGGAATCTAGTATACATGTTTTTGGATCCTCACAAGGAGGACTTCATCTCCCAGCCGAAGCCACATGTTAGTATTAGATTTGTACCTTTACTTTTTTTATATTTTGTATTTCTTGTCTTTTATTTTCATCATTTTTCTCTATAATTTTATTTTTAATTTTTAGGTCCCTTTGTATTTCTATTATATTTCTTACTTATATTTATGCTTTTTCATGATATTATAGGTTATAATTTGGCTTATATATTTAAAATTATTCATAGAAGGTATTCTATGAGTGATTTCATGTATACGTTAACCCCATTTTCCTAACGTATTCTTTTGAGTTTATAGCATTAGTGAATTAAAATATTCTGACAGCATAATGATGAAGACATGCAAAGGTTGGCACTACGAGAATGTCAAATGATCAAAATTAATAGATTGACACTTGTTCTATAATAATCTAATCCTTGAATGGGATCAATGGTTCATGAAACATCTATTTTGAAGATTAATTAAAGTTTTTATCTGCTACCTGGGTATGACTCTTTGAACTGAAGGCAGGAAGATACCAAGTCAAAATACTCCACTTTAGTCATTGTCATTGAGAACATATTATGAGAATATGGAAGTGAATTTTAGAAAACCAAAAGATGTTTTTGTCCGGAATGGACACATTTACAAAAAAATCTCATTTTAACAATAGGTGGCATGGATTGAAACATTCAAATTGATCTTTACAGCCTATTTTTTAGGGTTTAAAATATTAAATAATTTAGTGTTTTAGTCACAAACTTTGGGAACCATTTTCAAGAATATGGAGAAGTGGGTTTGAAAACCAAAATAGGTTTCTGTCAAGTACATACCAATAAACAAAAAAGGTTTTTATTATTTACACAGTTATCACGAATTGAGAGATATGAAGGGATATTTCAGACCCATGTTTCAGAAATTCACGAAGCTTTTTTTTTACAAAAATGACAAATCATGAAAGTGCGTTGTGTGAAATTTGTTTTTGAGTTAGGAATGGTAGAACATATGTCAAGATAATAAATTAAACATCATATACATCAAAATAAAATATCAAGAGTTTATCCTAGTTCCACGTTTTCGATGCTGCATAAGGATCGGGACATTTGTTCATTGGCTGAAAGGAGTTCATTTCAGATAGTTTAGACTTAGCAGGTATCTAGAAAGTGCGAAATATGAAGAAGAGTTTGTGAATCCAAATGAAGCATAATAGGAACATATACCATAGAAATAATTTTTCCCATCACATAATGAATAAATTACTCCTACTCCTTATATCCCTTCTGTTACCAAGGAGAGGATTATAGAGGAAGGTATGTTTACTTCCGCCAATGTTGAAGTTGATATCAAGTCTATAGTTGAATCTGAAATTCGCTAGTGGAGACCAGGGAATCAAACAAGTTAATATTGAATATGAAAAAAAAAATTTAAATCCTAAATTGAAAAAGGGGGAAAAATACTACAATTCAAAATTCTTCAAGTGATGAAGAATCAAAGAAAACAATAGGTTTTACTCCTCAAAAGATCACATGCATTAGATGGATTGACTATTTTAGCTAAGGAATCCAAACGATTCTAATATTCAAATGGCCCTGTAGCTATCAAACAAACTTTAGTGACACATTTTTTATGACAGATACAAAGATCGATTTTTAAGAATTAGTTTCTATATTTTGAAGACTCCTTTTGGTATGTAAATTTTGGAGCAGATTCAAAGCCTAGAAAGATGGATGTTAAAATACTTTTAGTTTTATAATTTGTAATTATAAAAGTATCAAGGATAGTAAGAGAAAGCTAGAGGTTTTGTGTTGGATTGGGGTTAGAAGCTATCAAGCTTTGTATCAGAGGCACATATGACAAACTCTCAGTAAGTTTCTGAAGATTGTTTAGTTTGGAATGAAACATAATATATAAGCCATGTTTTGATCTATTATTTTGGTTGAAGTTTATGATATGTTTAATCACCTTTATTATCATTTCATTTCCTGATGAATTTTTTTATCTTGAGATGCTTTCAAGTTTGTGGACTTAACTAAAAGTTCATTTACTGTATGTATATGGTTTATGTCTATGTTTTTGGACCTTTTATTCATATCTTCATGATTTATTTTTTATTTAGTTATTATATTTTGTTTATATTTATTTACCCTATTCACACATGATTCCTTCACAATCTACAAAATTTAAATCATTTTTCTAGTTTTTATTTTGGATTTCCTAGCTTATACTTTCTAGCCTATGTTCAATTTCTAGGACAAACATATTTTGGCACTATTGTTGGGGATGGAAGTGAATAAAATACTCCCTGGGTATTAACATCAATAGATCCATTCTTTGATGGTGAACAATGGCTTGTTACACTGTTTAGATTACAATGTTTCACTGACGACTCTATGAAGGAAGGATCTGTTGGTAACTCCACCGGTTCAATATGTCAAATACCATGGAAGCCATTGTGGGTAAGAGGTTTGCACCTTTAAAATTTTCATCTATTTAAGGATTTCCAAATCAAGTACCTATCATGGAGGAGTGGGGATATTTCCTTCTACGGTTTAGAGAGATGGAAGAGGACAATCGAACACTTCATGTTTTTAAGTTTCATCAATATATGGACCAACTAAATATACGTCATGAGGGTGCCTTGAATAAAATGTTCATGTATGCCTTGGAAGGGGATTCCATATAGTGGTACAAGAATCTTCCTATCTCTAGCATTTCTTCATTAAAATATTTTCATGTTTCTTTTTATTTATATTGCAAAAGAATTGATCCAACTAAGTGTCTTTTTTACCGTTGCTGCAAAGGATATGAATTATATATTCATTCTTCAGTAGTAGATTCCCCTAGTAGTGTAGACGAAGTAGACGTGTGAGAAATTTGAACCAGAAGAGAATCTAGGAGGGTTAGTGAGGTTCACAAATCAAATTTGGGTGCAAGATTTAGCAAAAACCATCAAATTACAAATAAATTACACGCAATGATAGCTGGAAACAAGATAATTTTGGATTGTCTAACAATGAAATTGTTATTAACAGGTTTATAAATACAACATAAGAGTTTTGAATGGATTTGGAAGCCAATTGTGAGAAAATAACCCAAATTTTCCAAATTGGCATCAAACCCCCCTAGGTGGGCCAATCACGTCCCAAATATTTCCAAATGGCCATGAATTGCTGAAGTGGCATGGATGACATGTTTTGGGTCAATAATTACAACTTGGACAGCATGGGTGTGGAAAACTAGGTGGCTTAGAGTCTAAATGAAAAATTAATTGTACCGAATCAAGCCAAATTTGGGCAAAATCCCACTCTAGTGCTCCAAGTTAACTTGCCTATCCACATTCAATGAATGGGAGAACACCAAAAATGATGGATGTGCATATGTGTCTGGTTAACTAAGCTGGATTACCCATGTGGGTGATAGAACCTCAAATTGACATGGCGTATATCCACCTAAGCACCCCTAGTCTACCTCATAGTGTATGAAAGCTTAAAAAGAAATAAAATTGACTAATTAGTGTCACTAAGGTAATAATGATGGATTATTGTTCTAAAACCCTCCATTAATCCAACAACTAAGTATGCTCACAAAATGATGAAGGCCTTGGCAACAATGGCTCAAGTCACCTTATGTACATAATTAGGAAATTACAATTTTTATTTGTCCATGTGAACCGAGGAAAGAAGGAAAATCTGATGGGAAAAACCTTCTCTCAAGAATGGACATGGGCCTAGACCTACAGTAATATAACAGAAAATTACCATCCCTCACTCACCCCAAGAAAATATCTCAGGTAAGTGAAGGTCTTTTCAATGAAATCCTTGGTAAAAATGTCAACATTTTTCTCAGTGGATGGGAAATACTACAGTGAGATCACCCCACCATGCACTAAGCCCTGAATGTAATGCATTTATATCTCTATGTGCTTTGTCCTCTACCTCTGTACTAGATCAGTAGATATATTGATGGCACTCTGATTAACCACCCAAATGTTGGTTGGAGAATCAATTGTGACACCAAAATCCCAGAGAATTCCCTACAACCAAACACATTGTGTTGTATCATTGACTGCTGCCCTGTATTCGGCCTCTGCTGATGAAAGTGAGATGGTGTGCTATTTCTTACTTGACCAGAAAATGGTACCTTAAGTAAACATGAATATAAAACCTGATGTTTACTTTCTATCAATTGGATCACCGGCCCAATCTGAATAAGAAAATCCATCTAGTTGAAGTGAGGAACTAGTTGTGTAGTGCACCCCAAATTTCTTAGTTCCCTGGACATACTGAAGAATTATTTTTGCAGCCCTCCAATGTAGCTCATGCTTCTGGTGCTTATGTATTGCTACAACACTCACAACATAAAACAAATCAGGTCCTGTATGAGTGAGGTAGAGCAAGCTTCTCACTATTTTCCTGTAGAGTGTGATGTCCACCATTGGGGAAATGCCAAATTTATGCATTTTAATACCAAAAAAAAAGCGAGACTTGGATTCCTTAAAATCATCAATATTAAACTTCTTCAGCATGTCTGAAGCATACTGTGGCTGACTTAGCATGATTCCCTTACCATTTTTTTCAATTTCTAAGCCCCAAAATTGCCTTAGCAATCCTAGGTCTGTGATAGCAAATTCACTATGCAAAGAGTTCTTAATTTGGACAATTAAATTGGTGCAGCTACCCATAATAAGAATATCATCAAAATAAATAAAAATGACCTACAAATTAACATATTTTTTCTGAAAATACACATTAGGGTCTGATTTGCATCTCATGAAGCCAATTGAAAGCAAGAAAGCATCCATTTTTGCATACCAAGCCCTAGGGGCTTGCTTGAGTCCATACAGTGATTTTTTCAGCCTAAATACCAATGAAGGATCCTATTGGAAACCTTAAATATTTTTCATATAAATATCCTCGTGTAGCTCACCATGCAATAATGCACTCTTTACATCCATGTGGTGAACTTCCCAACACTTACTAGCTGCTAGTGCAAGAATTAGTCTAATTGAGTCCATCTTTGAAACCGGTGCAAAGGTCTCTGTGTAATCAAATCCATGGACTTGATAATAGCCCTTATCCACTAATCTAGCCTTATGTTTTATATCAGAACCATCAGCAGCAAGTTTGGCCCGGAAGACTCAATTGTTTTGAACAACTTTCCTCTTGGAAGGAAGGGGAACCAATTCCCATGTATTGTTCTCTTGGAGGGATTGAAGCTCATATTCCATTGCTGACTTCCATCTTGGGTCTATAAAATCTTTCTGATATGTCTGAGGATCAGAACTTATCAACATGTAATAGTGCTCATCAAGAGCACTATCACTTGCAAAAGAAGCCTTACTATATTCTGATCTAGTTTTCGTATGCTCTTGGGGATTGCCTGGCAATTCCCCATTTGGGCCTAGATGGTGAGTCATCTACAACAGTATCATCTTCAGAAATATTTATATCAGAATTATCATAAAAAACATAGCATTTTTCATCACTTACATCTTCAAATGGTTGAGGAGAGGAGCAATCCCCTGGTGCAATTTCGAAATCATGAATTGGCTCTTCTTCGAATTTGACACTTCTTTCAACAAAGGTTTTACAAATGGATATGTAAAAGAGCTTATTCCTTTTCATTTCCTCACCATATCTAACCATGAGAAACTCCTTTATTTATGGTTGCAAGGATTTCCTTTTCTCTAAAGGGATTCTTGCCCACGCTTTTGTTTCGAATATCATGAAATTTGAGACTTCTGGGTTTTCACCAAAGCATGCCTTGTAGGGTGTCATTCCTTTCACTGATTTGTGGAAGGATCTATTTTTAATATGAGTAGCACAACTAATGGCTTTAGCCCATATCTTGGGATTAATTTCCCTCACTCCTATAATGCAAGTTGCCATCTCTTTGAGAGATCTATTTTTCCTCTTTGCCACATCATTTTGTTGTGGTGTGTAGGGAGTTGAGTGTTGCATTTGGATGCCACACTCCTCACAAAGTTGCTATATATTCTTGTTCGCATATTCATTTCCATTATTATTCCTAAGTACTTTGACATTCTTGGGTGAATCCACGGACTTGGGTAACACTTTTTGGCAAGTGGATTTTGGCAAAAACAAAAAAACGCACCTCGACCGAGGTTTTATCAAGCCCTCGACCGAGGTTTTTTTCAGCCCTCGGTTGAGGTATTAAAACCTCGACCGAAGGTTAATAAATACCTTGACCGAGGTGCCTGTGTCAAAATAATTATAAGAGGCGTCGCTGTATCCACGCCTAGTCGTCGCTGTATCAATGCCTGGAGTCTTAGCCGTCGCTGTATCCACACCTGGACTCTTAGATGTCACTGTATCCACGCCTGACTATCTCTATAGCGATGGCACTGCATGCGGCTGTCTTAACGATACCTCGACTGAGGGTTTAACAAACCCTCGATCGAGGGCTTTACAAACCCTCGGTCGAGGGCTTAAAAAAACAGACTTAGCCCACATTCAAACAAATGAAAAATTTCCTGTGCCTTGCAGAGGTGTAAACCCTGCCATTCCTAGCACATAAATGAGCGAAGTTGATACCGATAAATTCACCAATGAATCTTCTATCCATTGAGGTATCATACACACATTTTGGCATTCATATGAAATTTATTTTTTAATTACTTCTAAAACTTATACTTAGAAAACCACACTGCAACTTTGAAGCAGCTCAAAGAAAAATCCGTAGAGTTAAAAATACACAGCCAAAAAATTCTTTAAAATGCCCACATCACATATCAACGTGTCCTCTTCAAAAGGGTATCTTTGGTTTTTCAAGTTTTGAAAAAATAGAAAAAATTGCTTTACGTGGACAAATATGTGTTTAAAACGATGCTGAAATCGAATGTGGTCACTTTCAAAAAATAATAAATAATTGTATAATGCGAGAAAAAATAACAAAAAAATATGCACATCACATTGCATTTTATGTAGATCATGCTCATATATATTTTTTTTTTAAATTATTAATGCAAGATTGAATTACTCTACGTGGACACGAGCCACTTATTAGCTTCTTCAAATTTTTAAGGTCACACAGTTCATTAAATGAAAAAATTCACACATTAAATGACATCAGAATATTTTTTTAAAAATATCACTATGAATCCAACATAATATTCTACAATTTGTTTTTTTACTGCAAGTCAAAATTCACATGGCATATATGTGTTTTGAGGGCTTCTATCTAGCACATGAGTAAAAAATCAGGTTTTCATTGCCAAATTTGGCCAAAAAGTGTTACCCATATTCATGGAATCACCCTCTTTCCACTCTGATTCTCTACTAGTGCTTTCCAAACCTTGAGTTGCTCAAACAACTCAGATTTCAATTTCAGAAAATACACCCAACAAAATCGAGAGTAGTCATCAATGAATGCAAGCACATACCTAGATTCACAATATGTGGGAGTGGGTAGTGGACCAATCAAATCAAAATGTTCCAACCCAAGTGGTTTTGTTAATCTCCTTTCCTTCCCCTTCTCATAGCTCTACTTAGGATGCTTCCCAATCACACATCCAATACATGCTCCAGTAGATGGTTGAATTTGTGGAAGATCTTCCACCATTCCTTCTTTGTGCAATGTTTGGAGATATATGTAATTCATGTGGCCAAACCTCTCATGCCATAGTTTAGAAACCTCATTTTCATGTGAGTGAAGTGCTTGATCACTGGAAGTAGGGAGTAAATTAGAAAATTTGTACATTCTCTCATGATGATTAGCATACCCAACTGCAACAACTTGGTCTGTTGAGATTTTGGAAATCTCTACAGAGACATGATTAAGGATTACTCTTTTTGGCTCTCCTGTATGGGTCATCTGGTATACTGACAGCAATTTTTTTGCAAGGTCTGGTACATATAGCACATCACTAGAGAATATATGGTCTAAATCAATTCTCCCAATCCCTCTGGTCTAGAGTTTAGAATCATCTCCCATTCGAACTGCTGGGCTAGCATTCAAACTCATGGAGGAGAAAAATTATCTCCTAGATACCATATGCCTAGAAGCACCTAAATAAATAATAAAGGATGAATAGTTAGAATTACCTGCCACCAATGCATGACATCTCTCCTTTCCTTCACTTGAACTGGAGTTGCCATCTTTCTTCCTTGCACTTTCAGGGACTGGAATGTTCTTCTTCTCCAGTAGCTGCGCCATGGTTTCTATGGTTTTTTTCATGCATGAGCTCTTTGGATGCCATCCCTTATGGAAATAAGTTCATTTGACCTTATCTTTTCCCTTCTTCTCCTTTTCTTTGGCTGGATTCATATCCCCTCACTGGATTTGGGTTTTTGTGATTGCTTTTTGTCTGGCATCTTCGAATTCTTGGACTTGGGCTTTCCCTTTGCATAACTCAAAACCCCCACTACTATTGCTTGATATTTGTTCTTGATGGAACCCATTTGGACCAATTTTTCCTGCTCTTGAGTGAGTGACTCCATGAAGTTTTACAAACTTGTCATTTTCCAGCTTCGAAGGGTGATTTTGCTTGAGTGAAATGTGCTCACAAGGACTAAGAACTCTAGCCCCAACTTCGAAAGTATAGACAATATCAGTTGATCTTCCTTCTTCTCAATCCCACATTCTTTTAACTATAATACAAGTGATTTGAACTTGGTGAAGAAGTCCTATATTGTATCATAGTGCGCTGGGATCAAGCTTTTCAGCTCATTCTCAAGCTGTTGACCACGTAGCTCATCAGTTTTTCCAAATAGAGATTCAAGCTTCTCCCAAACCTCCTTTGGTGATGTAAAAATGTCAAGGTGGAACAACAACTCTCTTTAGATGCTCAGACACAACAAACCATATGCTTCATCCAATTTTTTAAAATACTTGGCTTTCTATACAACAGAATTTGGTTCCACTTCAGTGCCCATAGTAACTCTGAAAAGCCTCTTGGCTCTCAATTGAATCACCATATCTTCCTTACATTCAAATAATTTGAAACGTGTTACCATGATGTGGGTATCCTCCATTACTACTTGCATCAATGGTGGTGAAATTGCTAACTGGTTTACACACAACAATTCAATTTTATCTGGAATTCACCAACAAAGCAGCTCAAATCCACTAAGAATTTGGTCTGCAACTCAAAAATATCCAAAAGTATCTGATACCATGTGAGAAATTAGAATGATAAAGTGAGTAATTTGAACCACAGGAGAATCTAGGAGCATGAGTGAGGTTCACAAACCAAACTTGGGTGCAAGATTCAACAAAACCCATCAAATTACAGATATATTACACAAAATGATAGCTGGAAACAAGATAATTTTGGACTGTCTAACTATGAAATTTTTATTAATAGGTTTATATATACATGATAATAGTTTCAAATGGATTTGGAAGCCAATTGTGAGAAAATAACCCAAAATTGCCAAATTGGCATCAAACCCCCCGAGGTGGGCCAATCACATCCCAAATATCTCCAAATGGCCACAGATTGCTGAATTGGCATGGATGATGTGTTGTGGGTCAATAATTACACCTTGGACATCATGGGTGTGGAAAAATGGTTGGTTTAGAGTGTCAATGCAACATTAATTGCACCAAATCAAGCCAAATTTGGGCAAAATCCCACTCTAGCTCTCCATGTCAACTTTTTTGTCCACATTCAATAAATGGGAATGCAACAAAAATTATGGATGTGCATATGTGGCTGGTTGACTAAGGTGGAGTACCCATGTGCATCATAGAACCTCAAATTGACATGGCATATGTCCACCTAAGCACCCCTTGTCCACCTCATAGTGTATTAAACCTTAAAAAGCAATAAAATTGACTAATTAGTGTAACCAAGGTACTAATTATGGATTATTGTTCTAACAAGATGGTTATGTTATGAAAGAGAAAGAAGACTTATTTTTTGATGAAACATTATCTAGTTTGTTTTTTCAACAAAAATATGTTCAGAATGTATCCATTGATCTTGAAACATGTAATAGTCCTATGAAAGAAAGTATTTACCATGAATATCAAGAGGTGTTGAATGATATTCGTTATGATAGCAATAACATACAAACATCTATCATCATATCATATGTATCTACTGTTTTAAGTGTTCATGAAGATGAACATGTCTTCTTTTAATATTTTGATGTCAAAAAGCAAGAAGGTTATTTGTTTTCAAGCAAAGAGGAATGTATGCATGTGCGATTATTTTATTTTCTATGGATCCACATGTTTATGATCTTGGTTTCAAGGATCCATTTGCAGCCTTGTTAGTGTTGGCTTTTTCAAAATCTTTAACAGTTCCATATTTCATTAGGTCATCGGCACGTACGGGTGAGTTTTGTTTTCTGAAAGAGTTTCTATCACTGTTGTTGTATTTCAGACATTATTTATTGATCAGTGGCATAGATGAGATCATCTCAGACTTGAAATTTCTTGAATGGTTACTGTGGAAGTCTTCCTTTTCTTTACCAAGTTGTAGTTCTAGTTAGAGGTAGGGTAGCATAGGATATAATCTCACTTCCCAAGAATGTTCTTTCTTTCAATTTGCACAAAGTGCATCATAAATTTTGCTTAAATAAGTGGCAGTTTTTGAATAATTTGCATAGGTTTGGGATGAAGACTCTAGCTCAATGGATATAAGACACCTAGTGTACAAGTTCTGGAGCCTCACAAGGAGGACTCCATATCCTAGCCGGATCCATATGTTCATACTCGATTTGTACCCTTACTTTTTCCATCTTTTGAATTTCTTGTCTTTTATTTTCATTATTTTTCTCTATAATTTTATTTTTAATATTTAGACCTTTTATTTTTATTATATTTATTACTTATATTTATGTTTTTTTGTAAGATTATAGGTTATAATTTGGATTATATATTTAAATTTATTCCTAGAAGCTATTCTATGCGTGATTTCATGTATATGTTAACCCATTTTTCCTAAATTCTGCTTTTGATTTATAACATGAGTGAATTAAAACATTATGACATCATAATGATGAAGAAATAAAAAAGGATGGCACTACGAGAATGTAAAATGATGAAAATTCATGTATTGACAGTTGTTCTATAATCGCATAACCATTGAATGAGATTGACGATTCATGAAACGTCTATTTTAAACATTTATTAAATTTTTTATCTACTACTTGGGTATGAATATTTGAACTGAAGGGAGGAAGATACCAAGTCAAAATACTTCATTTTACTCTATTTTAGTCATTGTGATTGAGCACATATTATGAGGATAAGGAAGTGAATTTAATAGAAGAAAAAGAGGTTTTTTTCATCATGGACTCATTCACAAAAAATTCTCTCTGTTTTGCAACAGGTGTCATGGATTGAAATATTTGAATTGATCTTTAAAACTTATTTTTTTAGTGTTTAAAATATTAAATAATTTATGGTTTTAGTCACAAAATTTTGGCACATGTTTTGTGAAGCTGGAGAAGTGGTTTTGAAAATCGAAATATGTTTTCTGTCAAGTACATCCCAATACACAAAAACCTCTTTTATTTTTTACATAGGTATCACGAATTGAGAGATATGAAGGGATATTTTAGACCCATTTTTCAAAAAATTGCCAAGCTTGTTTTTAACAAAAATGACAAATCATGAAAGGGCATTGTGTGACATCTGTTTTCAAGTTAGGAATGGTGGAAAATATGTCAAGCTCATAAATTAAACACCATATGCATAAAAAAATATCAAAGGTTTCCCTAGTTCCACGTTTTCGTTGCTGCAGAAAGATCACGACATATGTTCGTTGGATGAAAGGAGTTCATTTCATATGGTTTAGACTCAGCAGGTATCTAGCAAGTGAGAAAAATGAAGAAGAGTTTGTGAAGCAAAATGAAGTAGAATAGGAACATATACGAGAGGAAGAACCCTTGGCATAACATAATGAAGAAATTGCGCATGCTCCTAATATCCCTTATGTTACCAAGGAGAGAATTATAGAGGAACGTTTGTTTACTTCCCCTAATGTTGAATCTAATATCAAGTCGATAGTTGAATATGAAATTCCAAAATGGAGACCCAATACCATGGAATCAAACAATTTTAAGATTGAATATGGAAAAAAAACTTTAAATCCTAAATTGGGAAAGGGAAAAAAAATACTACAATTCAAGATTCTTCAAGTGATAAAGAATCGAAGGGAAGAATAGGTTCGACTCCTCAAAAGGTCACATGCATTAGATGGATTGACTATTTTAGATGAGGAATCTAGGCAATTATAATATTCACATGGCCCTCGATCTGTCAAACAAACTTCAGTGACCCATTTTTTATGATAGATACAAAGATCTATTTTTGAAAATTAGTTTCTATATTTCAAAAATTCCTTTTTGTATTTAAATTATGGAGCAAATTTGAATCCTAGAAAGTTGGATGTTAAACTGCTTTTAGTTTTATAATTTGTAATTGTAGAAGTAGCAAGGATAGTAAGAGAAAGGTAGAGGTTTATGTGTTGGACTAAAATTTCTTTTACTATATGTATATGGTTTATGTTTATGTTTTCATACCTTTTATTCATATCTTCAGGATTCATTTTTTATTTAGTTATTTTATATTTTTTATATTTCTTTACCCTATTCGTACATGATTCCTTCACAATCTACAAAATTTAAATAATTTTTCTAGTTTTTGTTTTGGATTTCCTAGCTTGTACTTTGTAGTATATGTACAATTTTTAGTACAAACATTATACAAACATTCTCCAGTTATTCTTCTATTTTAAATTATGTGCATAGTTTACCAGTGATTGCTTCTAGAAAATGAAGAGGAATTTGATTTCTCTCTCTAATGTTGTAGCTGGTGTGCATAAAAGTAATACTTTGTTTTTTTTGGAAATAATATCATATTGTAGAAGTGATCTATTCACTCTCATTGATTTAGAGGTTCCATCAAATTCCTACGTTCTTGCATGCACCAATACTCAGAGTTTTGCTGAAGAAGGATACATTTGTGCATCTACCATCTTGGTGGAGAACTTGGAACCATTGTTCCATGATCTTGGATCTGATATGAACTTATTTGGATCTGATATGAAATTATTTGGATCTGATATGATCTTATTTGGTTCAAGTTTTAATTTTTAAGAGCCTCCTGTAATACTTGTAGTTGTTCTCATCAATTTTGGTGTGAAAATCAAGTACCAAAAGTCTCTTTCAAAATTGTTGCTGGGGATTTGATGTCAGTTTTCTCTCATGAGTTTGATGATATTATATTTTGTGAATATTTGGATATTTGGAAACAATATCATATCCTAGTATTGATCCATTCACTCTCATTGATCTTGAGCTTCCAGTAAATTCCTACATGATTGAATGCACCAATACTCGGTGTTTTGAAGAAGGAGAAAATTGTGCATCTACCATCTCGATGGAGCACTTGTATTTGTTACACATTATTCAATACGATATGAGATTATTTGGATCTGATATGATATTATTGGGTTCAATTTTCAAGGTTTAAGAACCTCTAGTAATACTTGTACTTGTTCCCATCAATTTTGGTGTGAAAAATTAAGTACCAAAAGTCTCTTTCAAAATTGCTGCCATGGATTTGATGTCAATTTTCTCTATTGAGTTTGCTGATATTATATTTTTTCCATAATTGGTTATTTTTTAAGCTATATCAGATTATGGATCTCAAGCATTCTCTCTCCACATTCCTAGGCCTTATCTACCTTCCTATTTGATCACATGCTCATCTCCTCATAGAAGAAGTAAAGATGAAGACATTCTACATTTTCCTGAATACTTGTTCCTAACACTTGGAATTGATTTTACTTCACATGGTTTGATGTTAAAGGATGCAATATATCAGTTGCTTGGATTTTCCTCACATGGTTTGAATTCTAAAGAAATTTTTGTCTCTCATCAGTTGATTTCAATTGCTTTACATGGGTTTAGTCTTCATTTTGCAGCTGTATATCTTCGTGATTCAGTTGAGCATATTATTATTCATCCAAAGAGGAAAATTCCTCTAGACATAGAAATTTACTTTTGATAGGTTCCCATGCACAGTGTTAAGATGATGCTCAACAAAAGAACTAAGATATTTCATTTATTGTTGCATAGTGCTGCAAATTGCAGCAGAACGTTTACACGTTTTTTGCTTGTTTTTCCAGATTCACTGCTTATTTTGAGGGGGAGGTTTCCCATGAGTTTTTCCCCATTTTACATAGTTTATTAAGCATCATTTTTAATTCTTTTAGATTCTAATGGGTGAATTTTGGCCCTTTTTCCAGGGCCCACAGTTGTTGAAGTTAGGATTAAGGGGGGCTGTTAGGATTTATAATCCTCCCTTATCCATACTTAGTCTATTAGATTATATTTTCCTAACTTAGGAGTCATTAATTAATATTGGGTCCACTAGTACCATTGGTCCACTTGGGATATTGGTGCCACCACTACCAGTCACTAGAGTGTGGGGAACACATATAGAGGTTAACTGCAATAGACTAAATGTTCATGCATCAATTTATGTGCCTCTAAGACCAATCCCTATAATTTAGGAGCCACTGGGAGTGCCACTAGCAACCTCCTTCAGTTGTTGGTAGCTGGTAACTAGTTAAACTAAGTTATGCTTCAAATACATTTAGTTAGATGTCCTCAAGTTTAGTTAGCACCAGTCTTGCATGACTACATGTGGGTAGGTGCCTATTCTCACCTACTTCTCACCTACCTCATTAGTTTATATGGTTTAACTTATTGAGATATTGAATTAGACATTTGGAGTTAGACTTGTGAGCTCCAATAGTGATTTTAGACACTTCTAGTTAGCCATGTAGTCATATTGAGTTGGGCAATTCGAATCATATCAACTTGATTCGAATTCTCCTTTATGTAACATTGTTGTATACTGCTATGATTAATGAAGATAATATTGTAATTATATTGAGAAATACTTATCTATTTTAAGTGAAATGTGTCTTCATCGGTGTATATTTTTCATTCCATTTGACTACACAATAACACAATTCAATTGCTCATTTCCTAAATATCAATGGCACAATAATTAAAACAAAAGGACCTATAAAACAACTTGAAACCTTCCTCAAACAAATTTAATCATATATAAGATAATGACAATCAAGATAAAATGAAACCCTAATCTAATAAACATTAACATGTGATCATAAATAGAGATACAACATCTATTATACAATGATTTGGGAAGGGAAGAGAATGAAATATTTATTAACCAATCGAAGAATTACAAGATATACCTTCTCCTCATGTAAGGCACCTCATGAAACCTTCGAGCTAGATCTCTTGATTATCTTGTCCAAGATTCTCATCCTCCAAGCTATACAACAAAGGGAGACGATATCTAGGGAAAAGGTAGTGGTGATGAGAGTTCCAATTTCAGTAACTTAAAAATTCCAAAGGCTAAATCCTCCTTCATGGACCCCTCTCCCTCTCTTATATAGTTATTTGAAGAGTTAGGGTTGAGGATAGGTCAGTTACAACCGAAGGATCAGTTGCAAAACCACCCAAACCATCCAAAATTCAAGAATTTATATTGTTTGACCATTGATAGGAATATACACAAATTTCCCACAAACAACTTGCATATATGCATGTTTTCCAATAACAATTCGCATATAAAACTAATTTTTCCTTGTACCAACTCGTGTATGGGTTAAAAATCCAATTCTTAATAAATTTCCAAGGGTTTTTAGGATTTTGTGTCTTCTAAAAAGTTGTTCCTTGGTCCGATACCTTTCTAATGATATAGAAAAGAGGTTAAATAGAATATATAGCTACAGATATGACCCCTCCATCCACAATTTTCCTTTGAGTGATTAACAATAAATTTCGTCAAGTGTCGTCATGGAATTGTTGTCATGCAACAAAACATGTAAATATGATCACAGATGGAGAAGTGCCATTTTGGGATATAACAGTTTCCCATCACTTGTGATATGTTTGATGGTCACCACCAACAAAGAGAGTAATCTCACATCCCCTCTACCAAAATCAACAATGGAAAGCTTCCCACCTATTAACACCATAAAATTGTTCATTGAACTACCTTGGTCATCATTCCTTTACACCTATTTTCCTAATCTTTAGCCTCCACCGACCCAAAAAACTAATATTTTTAACCATATTTGATAAAAATAACTATTTTACCACATAAAATAAGGAAATATTCCCTAAAAATAACCAAAATAAAAGAAAAAAGGGAAAAACTTCACAAATAAAAAATAGAGCTAAAATATCAATACCATGGAAAAATGCCATGGGACACCCAAAAACCAAGGGCAAGGTCACTATTGGCCAAAGTACCTACTAAAAGAGGGGCGGATGCACCCATTTACATACATTCACTAATCCTTACTGAAACTTTATTGAATCACTCTTGAATCCGTAGCCACCACTTGATCCTAAAGTTCCCATTGAGTTCAACTCTCACAGCATATCAAAGTGGAAAACCATTCACATTTGTAGACCAAAATCACAATCCACCAGTTTCAAGGGCTCGATCATATTCAAGGTAACTTAAACCCATTTGTAAAAAGTTTATTCATTCCTAAGTAATGAAAATAAAAGATTTATTTTCATTATATGTAGACTTGATTTGTTGTATATGTATAGTCTCGGGTTTCCATTTTCACAGTGTTATATTTACCAGGGTCCTTTACTATTATTGTGTGTGGTTAGTTTGTTATTTTTACTATTAGTTAATTTAGTTATGGTAGGAAATTCACTTTTCCATCTGTGTAGTCAAGGATCATAATCCTATGCATCTTAGGCTATATACTTCTTTGCATAGTTTAGTGTCCTTTTTATTGTTTTTTACTTGAACTTACCATACCTTTTCACACACTAGAGCTACTGAAGTCAATATCTTGTGAAACTCCAAACTAGTCTTCCCTAAGATGGTAGAACCTCATTTTTTACCTATTTGAGTGCAAAATAAATCACAATATAATTATCAACCACACTTGGTCGATCCTCATAGATCCTTTGTTTTTTTCATTCCTTTTTTTTCTAGATTTTACTTGTTTTTCGACTTTACTAACATTCTAAATTACCTCTATCTTGTAAAACATGCCTTCCCAACCCCTCAAACCCCTAACTCAAGTCTCAATTGAGTTTTTATTTTAATTTTCTTCAATTTTGGTCTAAAGATCTCCCTTTTACCTATTAAGAGTGCCTCATAGTGCCCCTATGGACCTATTAAATGTGCCCTAGGGTGCCTCTTTCTCCTTGATAAGAACACCCTACCATGGATTGAATGGTTTTTTGCATTGCTTCTATTCCTAAGTAGGGTGAACCCAAGAATGCTTTTGTTCCTCAAACCAAAGAAACATCAGACTGACTTACAGCCCTATAAACCCCCTATTAATACCCTTAATTTGTTTCACTTCACTAATTGGTTTACGACAACGATGACTCTCATCCCCATTTTTTGGTTATTTGCATTATTTTGTGTGATTTCTTTGCATGGTTCAGCTTTCTGGTTGAGTTTAGCATTACATGAAAAATCCATTTATAAGTAGTTGTTGCTTGATGTCTTTGAAAAATAGTTAGCTATATATTTGATTTGATTATATTTCCAGTTATATATTTCACCATTTACTTTCAATAGTTATTTATTTTATGTGGTAAATTTTCATAGCACTTATGCACCCACTGTTAGTTTTTTCAACATTTAAGCTAGCATTATGATAAGATCTTTTCACTGAGAGAATAACAAGCACAGCAATCACATAAGCACATCACAAGAGACAAGAG
>LPNX010096013.1:0-39093 GCA_001517045.1 Pseudotsuga menziesii
AGATATAAAGTGGTCCAAAGGGGGGAATGAGTCTGCAGCGGGACAAGGGAAGGCCATACAATGTGTGATTCACCTAGTGTGGTGAAATCCGCTATAACACTGATTCATGAACCAAAGCTTGTTCTGGATGTCCCTTTAATTTGTATAAGCCTCCTTCTTGTTCCCCAATCACTAATGCATCATTAATGGTCTTTCCTTTTGGCCACATGATGACTTGACCATCTATAAATGCAACCCTCATTCCTTTTGCATCTAATGCAGATATGGAGAGGAGATTCTTCTTTATTCCTGGTACAAACAATACTTCCTTCATTGTCATAGACTTTCCAGAGTCTAGCTTGTATGAGGATTCCCCACTACCTTTTATTGGATACTGGTAGTCATCTCCAAGTTTCACCTTGTGAGATGATTCATGTTCAGATAATTTCATAAAGGATTCCTTAAATCCTGTCATGTGCTTGGAAGCACCACTGTCTGTAAGCCAATCATTGCGTCCATGTGTGATAGTTCCCATGAGATCGGAGATCATAACATATTCTTCATCACTTGAAGAATCATCACTGACTTGTCTATTTCTCTTTGTGGAAGGTTCATCATCCTCTACAGCATGAGCATGATGCCTTCTCTTGTTTCCCTTCTTCTTGTGAGGGCTACTTTTATTTTTAGGACAGTCTCTAGCAAAATGTCCTCTTTCATCACATGTTTAGAAAATGTACTTAGACAAATCTCGAGGCTTTCTAGAGTTATTACTTTGATGAGAGTACTTACTTCTGTGGTGGCTAGATATGGATTTCTTGGCTTGTACTGTGAGATCTTGATCTTCACTTCCCATCTTTTCTTCTCGAGCTGCTATCCAAGCTTCTTCTTGAGAGCATTCTTCCCATAGTCTCTCAAACTTGACTAACTTCTTTCTAGCACAGATCCCTTGAATAAAGGAGTCTCATGATCTAGGAATACCATTCAAGATGGTCATTACAATCTCTGCATTTTCTACTTCTTCATCTACTGCTTCCAGTTGTTCCTTGATCTGAGAGACCCTTGTAAAGGAAGACTGGATGGTTTCTGCATTCTGGATCTTTACATTCTTCAGCTAGTTTCTTAGAGGCATCTTCTTTTTTATGTTCTTCCCTTCAAACAATTTGGTTAGGGCATCAAACATAGCTTTAGGTGTCTTTAGGGAGGACACCTCTGGTATGAGGTGCTCCTTGATTGAATCAGCAATAATCCTCTTTTCCATAGCCAAATTCTTCTTATGTAAGGCCTTAGCCTCATCTCCCTCTGGAACTGGAACCTCCTCACTAATATAGGAGTCCAACTCATTTTCTTCCAGGACCAGGGAGATCCTATACTTCCAGGCTCAGAAGTTATCAACTCCCTCAAGATTTTCATTAAGCTTGGTATGATGAGACATCTTAACTGAGAACCTCAAATGGAAATACAAAAGATTTATATCTTACCAGGTCAAGATGTCGGATCTAGATTTGGAGCTGAAATTATACAGTGCTGGTTTAGGAGCAGATTAGGGTTTTGCTTTTCCAGAGTTCTGTCCAACCAAATTCTTTGATCTTGATCCGTAACTTTGATTTTGGGGAGGAGATCAATCCAGGCCTAGGATCACTGAAAAATTCCACTTTTGTGGAAAGCCCTAATTTTCGGTAGCAGTGTCGGGTCCAAAACTAAAAAACCTCAGAATTGGATTTTGCTTCAACAGAAAGATGCGCCCTAAGGAGGAGAGTTAATCCAACTTTATTTTGCTGAAAATATGTGGAGGAAGACCCACAAAGTAGGAATCCCTAGTTCCCGCAGTTGCACGGTGTCTTCTTCTCAGGTTAGCCTGATACCATGTTAGATTTTTAACATTAAGCTAGCATTATTAGGATCTTTAACTGAGAGAATAACAAGCACATCAATCAAACACAAGAAACAATGAACACGGTGTTTTTCCTCAGGAAAACCATAAATGGAGAAAACCCCGCAACTTCCTTAGCGATAGAATCAACACCAAAAGTAAAACCCCAAAACAGTAAGATGATCTCCCGACAATAGCAACCTCTTTCTTCCTAGCCCCAGTGTCTTCTTCTTCCTCAACTATGTGCTACAACTGAGTGTGAGTGAGTGTCTGATAAATAGAGAGGCTAGCTCTCTATTTATACTAATTCTCGACTTGACTAAACCCTACTAGGGCCGACTTCATTATGTGAGTCTAATAACCCTAGTGCCCCGGAACTGCGGGGACTTTAACCCTTGAACTATAGGAGGGTTACCCACAATGACTTGACATGAATTGTTTACATTATAGATCCTCCCAATCGGAACATTGGGGCATGACATGACTCAATTACATTACAGACACATCTCAGAATAAACATTGGGGTACAAGACATAAGATATATAACTGAATACATTCCGAAGTTACAATTACATCAACAATTTAGGAAACAAACCTCGACGTTGTTTAGGAAGCAAGCTTGGACGTTATTCTGGAAGAAAAAAAATAGACACTATTTTGGATGTCATAAATGATTCTATCTAGGAAGCAAAAAAAATACGTTTTTGGAAACTCTTTAAGTTGTTTCCATGATGCGTCCCATTTATCATCTAGTTTGACCACTCAATGTCATAAAAAATTTACACTAAAAAGGGATGCTAAATGGGATGCTAATTCCAAGATTTGTTGTAGTGAAGGAGCATTCGTGAGGCCAAATGGCAGGACCAAAAACCATAGTGGACATCATGTGTGCAGAAAGATGTTTTAGGGATATCATCCTCATGAACCCGAATTTGGTGATAACCAGAATGAAGATCCAACTTGGAGAAAAAATGAGCATCATGAAGCTCATCAGTAATAGGAATCAGAAACTTATCCTTGATTGTGATGTGATTAATTTCTTGAAATTCAATGCAGAGGTGCCATGACCCATCTTTTTTTCAGAAAAGAAGAACAGGTGAAGAGAAGGAACTGGTACCAGAGCGAATAATACCTTGCTTCAGTAAGTCCCGAACAAGCATCTCAATCTCTGTATTTTGGTGAAATCGGTAGCGATAGGGCCTAATGTTGGGAGGCTTGCTTCCAAGAAGGAGAGGAATACGATGGTCCTCTGGTGTTGAAGGTTGCAATCCCATTGGCTTAGAAAAAACACATGCATATCAATCCAAAATTCGTTGTAAATCCAAGGGACTAGTTGAGACCGCTAAAGGTTGCATCTGATTGAAATGGACCTTAGCGATGACACCATGTGAATTCTTCTTAAGGATATTTTCCATGCAATGTGAACCGATGATGCTAAGAGACCCTGGTTGTAATACCTTCAATGCATGTTTTTTCCATTGACTGAAAAGTTGCAACGAAATTTAATCCAAATCCCATAAAATGGGTCCAAGTGTGCGTAACCATTAAGCACCGAAAGCCACATCACATCCACCTAATAGAAAGGAAAACATGTTAGAACATAAATTATAATCCCCAATAGAGATTCACAAATCATGACACTTCCATTTGCAAGCTAAGGTGCCCCCATTGGTAATCATGACTTCTAAGCTGGAGCAAGGATGGACAAAACAATCAACATGTTTGGCGATCCTGGGGTTAATGAAGTTATGAGTGCTATCAGAATCAATGAGTATTGTCGGGTGGTGACTCGGGCTAATGCAAGGAGAGATATAGAAGATATATCTCTAGATGGCCGTTATAAGTAGGAGGGACAACAAGTAATTGTTGAATGTCATCCTCATCATCTACTAGATCCTGAGCATCATCAGAAATTTCAAGTGCACACAGAGAATCCACATCCAAGAGATAAATATTTTTCTCAGCACATCGATGTCCCTGGGTGAATTTCTCATCACAATTATAACAAAGCATTTTTTTCTCTATGTGCCCACATCTCAGCTTCAGACAAATGCTTGATAGGAGTGGTTATAGGACTTGGCAGGCTTGGAGGTCCTTAGGGAACCATATTTATGAATGGAATGAAAGCGGATTGTGAGCATTGTTGAGCCATGATCTTGTCCTCCACCAACTTAGCCAACCCAAGGGCTTCCATCATTGTGTTGGTACAAAAAAAATTTACCTCATATTGGATTGCATCCTTCAGACCACTAATAAAACAACTCCTATAGAATGCATCCGACAATCCTTTTGTGTGATTAGCAATTTTCTCAAATTTTGTCTGATGCTCCCTCACAATGCCAGTTTGGAGAATTTTAGTGAGTGCTTGTGTGAATTCACCAAAAGCACTAGGGACAAATTGTTGCAAAAGGAGTTGGAAAAAATCTATTTAGTTTGGCTCTTTGTGAGCCTTGATGTACAATCAGAACCATTGAAGGGCTTCATGTTTCAAATGAAAGGATGCAAGTGGGATTTTATTGACATCAAAAGTGTTATGCAAACTGAAATACTATTCTTCCATGTATATCCATCCAATCAGATCATCACCATGCATCCAGAAAAATCAAGCTTTGGCCCATGAATATTACTGGAAGAAGAGAACCCAGTGTCTGCAAAAGACTCGAGCTGTCCTTGATTTTTCATGGTTAAATGCTAAAAAATGAAGGCCGAGAAATTTTTCATCCATATCTTGGAGTTTGGTCTTGAGGGTGGCAAGTTCTTCTTCCATTTGTTTGTTTTCTCTTGCGCGGGTGACAACCATAACCAAGAGTTATTATTACTTTTTTTGTAGGGGAAATTGTAGAAAAATAAATACTGAAAGGTTTTTATAGAAGGAAAATTTGGAGTTGGGGAAAACTCGAGTGGGAAATTGGGGTTTGACTAGGTTTTGGATACTTTCTAAGAGACGGGGAAGCAAAAAATGAGAATTTCAGAAATGGGGTAAAAGAATGGGAAAATTTGTCAGAGAGGGAAAATGAATAAAACATGGAAACTGAACACTATGGAAAAATTTGAGGGTGATTGGGTGAGAATCGAAAAATTTATGGAAAACCCTAAAAATAGACAAATGTGGGACTTCAAGGTTCGGGAAGTGTAATTTTGGTTAGGGTCCTCAAAAGAGAAATATTCATAATGGAATTACAGGGGTTCTAGTGAATTTTCAAGGGAAACAGAGCTAAAACAAAGAAGATATGGCCAAAAATATTTATTTTTTTCCAATTCGACGTAAGTGATTTGTGGCGGCTCTGGAAAAATGAAATTTGGGCTTTATTAACTAGAAATAGATATGGATCCCAGATATGTTCAGCTTCGTAAATATTCATGGGATTCACTCAACCACCAATGATGTCTAACGGCTTCCATATTGGGGAAGTATCCCTCACTCCATAGCTCAGGTAAAACTGATAACCGCTTTGCCACAAACAACAACTCTTGATTTACCTCACGGGTGGAAACTAGTTAATCCCGTAGGGCTCAATTGCCTTTTCTCTTGGAAGGTCCTCTCAATGGACAGTTACTTCAAGGTTCCTGTGATACTCCTCACAATGCGTTTTAGGGATATGCTCAGGTACTTCCCATAGTTAAGCAGATAGGGGTTATTCCCTGATCCAAACCTGCAATGAATAATACATATGCAAAGAAGAAGCACAACTGCAATAATCATAGCGCCAAGAAGCACTGAAAAAAGAAAACAAATTGGCAGAAGTTCCACCCCCCGATCTCAAGAAAGAGATCTGATACTAGATGTGAGGAACCTCCTACAATAAACAATGAAAATGTATGATATAATAGAAATAGCATAGCACAGAAGATATTTTATTTCTCACAGGCCACTTCAAGGGGGAAAAATCCTTTGAGAAATCTCAATACAAAATAGCTCATGGATGTTTTTATTGTCCTCGACACGTAGTTATATACTAAGTCTAATATAAACAACTATTACTCCCCATGAATGTGGGATAATACAATATACTCCAAGATGACTTACAAACCATATGCATCCAAAAAAAATATACTAACAAAGTAAAGAGAAGGGTTAACATGGGTTCATAACATTCATGACTTCTTAATTGTTACACCCAAAAAATGTCCTAATGCTCCAATCCCTTGAATTCCCTAGCCAAAACCTTATTTTGGGGCCCTATTGCTCAATCCTAAGTAGTCTAACGCACCTTGTTTTCTAACAGAGGGCATCAGAAAGGCATGACGCCTATTTTCCACTAGAATAAGGTGTCTTTGGTGCCTGTCATGTGACCACAAATATTGTTAGTGCACTTAGCCCTATCACAAGGAGCGTTAGCAGTCCAAAAAAGTCAAAAATAGAAGATTCAAGAAGCTTCTAAGTGAAATTCCTCATGGATATTGATACTAAATACTTGTGATAGCTGGAACTAACCTCCTAGCCAATAGGGATCATTCCCTATATTTCTCCCAAAATATCTCAACCCATTTGGGATTCCTTTGGCCTATAAAAGTAAGCTACTGCATGGATCATGTTAATGGGAGACCAAGAGAGAATCCTTATGTTGCTGGATTCAAGTCTGGTATAGGAGGAAAAGATAAATTGGCTGTGAGTAATAGGCTACATAGTTTGTAGTGTGTGTGATTGAGTTAAATATCTTGTAAACGCAAAGCTTCGACATCAAGGCTTTGGTTGAAATATCTTGTAAACGCAAAGCTTCGACATCAAGGCTTTGGTTGTAGCTTTCATTTCTCATATTTAATACAAAAATGTTTCCCTTTCCCATAAATGATTCATGCTAATGTTGATTATTTATTATCATTAGTATAGATCATTATCTTGTTGCTCTCATTTTATTGTCTTGTTTTTGCGTTCTTTGTAGGTATAAATGATCACACAAGGATTTACAAAACAAGGACAACCTCCCACACCTGAGGTAAAGAGATTTTGACATTCAGGTAGATCAATCATCTAGGGAGAGGATACATCGTTGTGTCCTTTTGTTCTAGACTTTCATCATGCAGGCTATGGGAACAAACTATGTCTGCACTGATTGAAATATTCCCAATAACAAAATTGGTGACCATCTAGGGAAGATCTGATTAGATCTGGAGCAGATCAAGTTAGATCTTGAATTTTTATGTCACTTTTGATTGCAAAATTGTCAATTTTGTTTTCCTACTCATTTAGAGTTTTGGTTTCCTTCTATGGTTTGTGTTTTACCTCACTTTCATGCTAGTTTGATCCACATTGGTTTATCTAGCAGGTTACTGGACTTTTTGGTTCTCTAGGTCCATTGATGGACCTAGGTGAGCTTGACAGAGCGATGGATCCCTGCTGATGCATGTTTCCTACTGCCACAGATCATTGTTGATACCTATCCTCCTTCAATATAGAGCGTCATTAATGCATCTCAATATCATACAAGGAGCGTCGAGTGACTCTGGACGCCCTGGAGTAACCCTTTAATGTGCGTCAAGGTAGGCCATCTCCAGCTTTTAGGCTTGTCCTTGCTAAATTTTGTTTCTCTTTTGTTTTTTGTCAATTTTCATTATGTCTAATTGACAGTTCTAATAGTGCTTTATCCCAATCTTCCTCTTTGGGTGTAGATCTCAAAATTTTGCTAGTAAGAAGCTTTGAAATTGAAATTTTTGTGTGGATTTTATTCTTAGGTTCCTACTTTGTTTATTGATCTTCTGAAAAATGATCTTAGGTCCATAGGAAAATAAAGTGTTTTAGTTTCTCACTCTCCATTTTGTGTGATATTATAGCCTTTTTTTTTCAAATTACATCAAAAACGAAAAAAAAAATTGCTTGGTTTGCTTTGATTGCCTTTGGTTTGCTTAGGTGATTAAAATAATTTTCTTTGCAGTTGATTAAGAAAGCACAAGCATTTACACGTTTGAATATTTTCTTTCCTTAGTATTGGAAATTGTTGTGTGTTTGGAAATATTTTGGAACTTTGAAGGTGAATTTGTTGAAAGTTGCATAGTACTCTTATTTGAAAAAAAAAGTCCCTGCCTTACTCTAGGTAGAGTTCATCAAAGAAAAAGGTTGCATTGCATCTAGATCTTAATCTTGCAATTTGATCCACATTCAAAAAACATTCTCTAACCATCAAGATAAAATCAACGGTAGCTCAGGTTAAAATCCTTAGTAATTTGAGTGATAGGTTAGAAGACGTGTTTCGGCGTCTAGAAACATAGAAGTTGTCGTTTCTGGCTTGCACTACATCCCGGGGATCGTTTGGTTATTCCACGTACCAACTGGTATATAAAATGGATTTTCACGTACCTTTAAGGTATATTCAAAAGTTCTTCATGTACTCAGTAGTATATCGGGAGGCCCTTTTCAAATGGTTGTGCATCAGATAGCATTAATACGGATTTGAGCTCACACGTACCTTGTGTATATCGAAAGACTTATGTAGGAAACCCACACCAACTAAGAATATCCTTTTGGCCATCTTGTTGGAGAAATACACCGAGAACAACACTAAGGGAGATACTACGCATGTGTCATCCAGGTAGTCGGGTATTCAAGCAAGGGTACGGTCCCAATCCTCCTTGTCATGTTTTACTGTTGGACCCTGCGTTATATCGTGAGTTGTAACAACTTGAAAATACTAGTGAGGAACCGACTTTCATTAGCCCCTCCTATCACTTAATTTTTCATGTGATCTTAGCTTGCGCAGGATTGTTTGTGTGTGATATCTTCTTTTGATAAGACTTTTGAGTTGAAGTTTTCAGCCAGCATTCTGGATGAGTTCCCTGTGAGATGATATCGCAGGTTGCAAGGTTTACCACATAACTTTCCTCCTTTCATGGAAGAAATAGAAATGAAAACCATGGACCAACCCGTAACAACTAATTCGCATGTAGAAGGAGTTATGGTTACTGAATATGGGGAAGAAATTTCTTCCTTTGAAAATCCATCCACTCCTGTGATAGTTCAACAACCTTCTACAGAAGATACAACCTTTTGTTTTTAAATTGAGGATCAACTTTGTGCACAAGATTGGGTGTTTACCCGCCCATCATACGACACTGTGGCATCGGAATTTGGTCCAATTTCTCCTTTTGGGGAGACTTATTTAGGGCAGGTTATTTCTCATTATGGGACCAATAGCTTACCTTATGTCGCCCCCCCTCAAGAAACTAGATTCATCATGGAAGAAGAGATCCTTGGGCATGTTCATCAGACCATTACTTGTTTACGCAAAATCGGGGATAACCTAAGGCAAAGAAGCTTGTCTCCCTTCCTTACTCGTTCGAGTACTACCAATCCGGAATACTGTACTCCTTCAAAATCGCATGTGGATCCTAAATCAAGGTCACTAGTTCAAAATGTGGTCACTTATGATCCAGGTCAACCCTCCATCCTTGCCCCACCGGCCTGAAATATCCCATTTGTTTCTAATTCTCCTATACCTTCCACGACTGGGGGGAAACCCCCAACTCAATTTGCTTTATCAACCAAGGGAACTGTTCTAGCATGTTGGGAAATATTGTTGTAGGGAAACCAACAGTCAGTGTACCTTCCATAAACACCAACGTGGTTATCCCCTCTTTCGGAATGGGACAACCCTCATGGGTTCAACTTTCCTTTAGTCAACCTTTGTGGGGAAATACCTATCCAGGAAATCAACCACTTATATTCAATCAAAACTATAAACCTATAGTGTTAGGAGTTGTTTATCCCAGGATTCCTTACCCCATAAGTATGTATACCCCATGGGGAAAAACTAATTGGTCAAATGTCCTCGTACCCAGGGGACCACATGTCAATACTACTGGAGGTTATGGAGGGCCACCTTTTTAAGGTCTTCCACCTGAAGGCCCACCCTCTGGAGGCCTACCACCTGGAGGACCCTCAGGAGGATCATTTGTGAATCAACCACCCAATCAACTGGTCATGGGAACATCGTCAACACCTAATTATTAATCAACTTATGGTCCTACTAGTCTGCAAACTCCTTATCAGTATTACCAGCACCCTCAACCTAACCAACAGTTACCATTTCTGGCTACTTTAGATCTGTCAAATCTATCTAGATTGATTAACGACCCCATCCATCATGATCCCTCGTGGTTGGCTATCTCTGTTAAGTTACTCTCTGGTATACCAAAATTCGACGGAAAACTTGGTGAAGATCCCAAGAACCATGTGATGACTTATAATTTGTGGTTCTCATCCAATTCCCTGATGGATGGTTCCATCTGTCTGAGATTATTTCAGATAATTCTAACCAGGGTAGCCTCAAAATGGTATATTGAGTTGCCTCAACATTCCTTTTGAGATTTCAATACCTTAGCAATGGCCTTTTTGACACATTTCTAGCTACCAATCTGATATGAAACAGGTATGGATCTTTTGACCTCCCTTCACCAAACCACTTCCACCCATATATCCGATCATATACATGAGTGGATACGAGGATGTAGGTTGATAAAAGCTCCCATTCCCAATTAGTTGCTCGTCGATTGGCTTACCAAATATTTGCTTCCCCACATTGCTAAGGATTTTTCCATGGGATATGTTGTTACCGAGGATAAAGCTATTAGTTATGCTCAGTAACTTGACTTGATCTATTCCCAGTCAGGCACTTTGTATGACTTGATCCCTCATTCTCCTCGTCCTACTTCAGATCCTTCAAGACCTTTAATGGAACCACCCACCGATGGCGTTCTTGGTTCTTTCCAAACACAATCGACGGTAAAATCCTTGAAAAAAAAAAAATAACCCACCGCATCTACTAATCAGATTGTTTTGAATCCCAATACTTCTTCCCCTCCTGTTGTTTTGACCGAAGTGAATGTGGTTCAATCCTCAGAATATTCAGGAACATAGAAGAAAGTAAAGAATAAATCCAAGAAATATTAGAATCAACAGGAAGGTAATAGAACATAGAACCCTAATGTTGAATCTAATAATGAGAGAAAGAAAAATTTTCCACGCCTCATATGTGGAGTTGACCACTTCACCAAAGAGTGTCTTAGCCGTGAGGAGGTCAGTAAATTTCTTAAAAACAACCCCTCCCCGGTAGTTTTAATGGATCCTTTACCCACCCAACAACAATTGATTGACCACTAGTCCTTGCATGGGTCTCCTTCGTCGTTTGTATATGAAGTTAAAATGATGTCCAGTGAACCAGTTAGTCTCACTACTCGAACCTAGAGTTATAACCCTTCACCAGGGAAAAATACTAGTAATGTTTCGACAGATAAAAATCCAGCATCTATCCCTACTCCTACTAATGGTCTTCAGATTGAGAAACATGTTCTCGACACAATTCTTCGGCCACCTAAGAGTACTATTCGAAAATTAGTATTCAATCCTAAAGCACGTGCCACCCAATATTATAACATAGATGAATTTTTGTCTCAGACACCCTGTGCTATGTTGACCCTTGAGGTACTCTAAACATGCACCATAGTGAAAGAAATTTTTGTCGGTTCTCGTAGCTCTGGATCCTAAAAGTAATAACATTATCACCTTCAAACTGAATGACTTTAATTATAGGCTCTCCCATCAATCGGCTTTCCAATTATATACAAACATTATTGGGAAGATAATCCGTCACACTATATTGGATGAGGGTGCCTCCATTTTGGTCATGTCTTTTCCTTGCTAAAGAGATATTGGCTTCCCAGAGATTAACCGTTCATCCATGACATCAAAGGTCTTTGATGATCGTGGTTTTCAACCTTATGGATTACTCTCCTCCCTCCAGGTCGAACTTGGGGGAAAATTAGTATCCATTCATGTTGAAGTTGTCAACTCTCCTTTATATTACAATCTACTTCTAGGTCGGGATTGGTTCTATGCAATGCAAGTGGTTGCTTCATCTGTATTTTGAGTAGTCTAGTTCCCATTCTAAGGGAAGATTGTTACAATTAACCAGTTGCATTTTTGTTCACTAGACATGAGTTCCAATTCTATTTACAATGTTCCACCCTTGACTTCCTCAGCCTCGCAATACCAAAACATAGGAGTAGGTCTTCTTAAAGACTCCTCGCTCATGGGGTTTTTTCCATTGAATAACCCTCCTCCTCCTTCATAAGCTTCATTTGTGAAAATGATCTCAGATTCAAGCTACAACGCCCTAGATAAAGGAAAATCAGTCACCAATTCGACATCATTGATTCGTTTCAAATAAATGTACCAGGTTATTCAGTCCACTAGTGACCCCACCATCAACGATCATTCCTTGGTGGAATCCGACCCATATCACATACCATATTGGTTAGAGATCCCCCCCATATTTGGATTATCTTTTGCATACCCTTCCCTTTGATGAATCCATCATGGAAGTCGTGTCTTTAGATGAGATGCCTTGGAAATATCATCATCATCGATCCTCTTTCCTTCTCAATTACCATATGGTAGAAGACCATTTTGAAACAACAGTTTAATCTAATATCGTAACTAATATTCAATCCCCAGTACTTATCCATGATGTTGATTTCGAGGGTAATCTGAGAAACATTAACAAGACCATCCCGGACGACATATCGATGAAGCCCGAAGTTGTAGAAAACATCAATGCAAGCCAAAATTATTTCATTTCATAACTAAAGTCTTATATGACCCTTTTCAAAGAATTTAGAGATATTTTCTCTTGGACGTATGAATAAATGCCAGGGATAGATCCTTCGATTGTGGTTCACGATATTAGGACTTACCCTGATGCCAAACTGATCCAAAAAAAAATACGACAGGTTCATCCACAGAAAGAAGCATCCATTAAGGAAGAAATTGAGAAACTTCTCAAGGCTAGGTTCATTTACCCCATACCTTTGAAATAATGGATGTCTAATATTGTCCCTGTAAACCAAAAAAAGGGCACCATTAAGTTTTGTATCAATTTCCGGGACCTACATAGGGCTTGTCCTAAGGACAATTTCCCTACCCCTTACATCGATCAAATCATTGATAACTGAGTCGAAAGCGTCATCTTTTCATTTATGGATGGATTTTCTGGATGCAATATTAAAATAGAGATACTCCCATCTAATAAACACAAAACAACCGTCATTTTCCCATGGGGGAACTTTTCCTATAAGAAGTTACCTTTTGGTTTGAGAAACGTTGGCGCTAGTTTTTATCGCATTGTGTCTTATGCTTTCCATGACATCAAACACATTGTGGAACCGTACCTTGATGACTTTCTTGCTCATTTGCAGCATCGGGATCACCATGTTGATCATCTGAGATCCATTTTCCTCAGGTGTCGTCACTACAACATACTATTGAGTCAGCATAAGTGTGTTTTTTGTGTTGAGAATGGAAGGCTACTTGGTTTCATCGTGTCCAAGGATGGCATCCATATAGACCCACTAAAAATTGAAGCCATCTTGTCCCTACCCCCACCTACGAACATTAAAGAAATCCAAAGGTTGCAAGGGAAGTAAAACTTTTTACGTCGATTAGTCTATAACTACTTCAAAAAAACCCACAATTTCATGCATTTATTAAAAAATGATACCCCCTTTGTTTGCGATGACCTGGCGCAACATGCGTTCAACACTCTCAAACATGTCATTATGCATGCAAATGTCCTGCAACCACCCAATTATACCAAGGACTATTCCCTTTATGTGGTTGCATCCATATCCACCATTAGCATGGTATTGGTTCAAACAGATGAACACGACCATGAACATGTGATTTACTACCTTAGTAAGAGCCCTTTGGACTTTGAAACCCGGTACTCACATGCGGAGAAATTAGCCCTGGCCACGGTCATCACGGTCCAAAAATTTTGTCATTACATTTTTCTCTGAACAACCACGGTATATGAGGATTCCAACCCAGTGTATTACATCTTGAATCGTCAAGTGCTTGGTAGAAAATACTCTCGTTGGATTGTTATCCTCCAGGAATTCGAGTTAGAATTTGTGAAATCTAGTTCTAAGAAGTCTCTCATCTTCGCAAAGCTTATGTGTGACCTTCCCCATATTACTGAGGATATGCATCCGTTTGATTCAATTCTAGATGAATCACTGTTCCTCATTAGTACATCTAAACCCTGGTATGGAGACTTAATTCTCTATCTCTAGATGCAACTCTTCCATCCCAATGCAACCTGCGACGAACGTCGTCGTATTCATCATCATGCTAAGTACTACCTTAAAATTAATGATACATTGTATCATCATGGTGTAGATACAATTTTATGGGGTTGCTTAACTCATGAAGAGGCTGAATTAGTTTTAAATGACTATCACTCTAGAGCTTGTGGCGGTCATCTTTCTAGGATGACTATTGCCCGAAAATCTTATACACCGGGTACTTTTGGCCCTCGGTCTTTAAAGATTGTATGGAGGTCATTAAAAAATGACCCCTATCATCTTTTCACATCTAAAAAGTGCACCTACCCTGCTCTATTGCATCCCATCATATTTGTTGGTCCATTCTCGAAATGGGGCATCAATTTCATGCATTGTAAGCCTACCTCAGTCAGGGGGCATGATTATATCATTGTATCTATGGATTACTTCACAAAATGAGTTGAGGCTATGCCTACATATGTCGACGACAGAAAAAACGACTTCCCTATTTATTTTCAACCATATTATCGCTAGATTCAGAGTTCCTCGGGCCATTGTGACCGATCATGGTTCACATTTTCAGAATAAAATGATGTCAGAATTGAGTGCTAAGCTAGGTTTTCACCACGACAACTCTACATCCTACTAATTACTAAAAACCATGCTTCAATGAATGGTAGGATGAGCCAAATCCAGCTGGCATTTACAACTATTTTTTACATTATGGGCCTATAGGACTACCATCAAAACATCCACCGACTTCATGCCTTTTTAGTTAGTGTACAGGATGGAGGCTACTCTTTTGATAGAATGCAAAATCCTTCTCTAAAGTTGGTCGTAGAATTGCTACCCAACACCACTCCAGTGGAATAAAAATTCTTATATTTAATCAAGCTTGATGAGACTCATCGAGATGTCACCTTAGCAAACTAGGTGCATAAGCAGTGAATTAAAGATCAATACAACAAATCCATTCAACCTCGCTTCTTCAACAAAGGTGACTCTGGTCTTGACATATGACCAGAAACATGGCAACTCAAGGGGTGGAAAGTTGGAATCCATGTGGCATGGACCCTACATTGTTAGTCGTGTCTTAGATAAAGGATCATATGAATTAATGGATTATGATGGAATACCCTTGGTAGAGCCTCAAAATGGGATCTATCTCAAAAAATACTATGCCTAGGTCATCTAGCATAGCTTTTTTGTATATAGTGTTTATAGAGTGTTGTGTGTATTTTGAAGTGTGTATTTGGTGTGAATGTAAGATGTGTCTTAGACAAACCTGCTTATGTACTTTTATGTTTAAAATGAACAGATGACCACATATTTAGGATTTGTGGATGGTGCTAATTGTTACACCTTGAATCTCACATCAGCAGCCTGGGAATTATACCTTCATACCAATGATCTAGTGAGCTCAAGAGGAACTTGCTTGGGTCTCGCGACAAACAATCTTGTAGAGTACCATGCAATGATTGGTTTGTTGACTGAAGATCTAGCTAACGATGTGAGTCAGATTAGGGTTTACCCAGATTCATAATTAGTTGTACGTCAATTAAACCGATTCTACGCCATTCAAAACCCCTTATTTCTTCATACATTCCAAATATTTTAGATTTTGAAAATGTATTTTGAACATGTTTCCTACCATCACATCCTGAGACATTTAAATACAGTAGCATATTCACTGGAAAATTTTGTCTTGGATTGGTATCTTTCTCATACTTGAAGTTCATTTTAAATATTATTGTCATGCATTGGTGTTATAGCTGATTTCACCACTCCAGGTGAATCACAATTTGTATGGCCTTCCCCTGTCCCGCTGCAGACTCCTTAAACCCCATGGACCATTTTTTGTCCTTTGATGTTTTCTTGACCATCCCTAAAAACATGTGAAAAATGATACATGTGACTTTGAAACCTATAAGCGCATATATACGTGGGTTTGACCACTAAAACTGCGTACATCGAGATGTGTACAAAATCCAAATCCTTTTGGAGTTTTCCTTAACATGGATCCGACTCACTTGACTCCTGGCCTTCCCTATTCTTGAGATCGCTCGGATTCGACCTTTCATTACCCCTTTGAAAAGAGATATAAGGAACCCCTTTGTACATTGAAGGCATAAGAGAGAATTGAGAGCAAAGAAACTATAGTCCATTGTTTCCGGAACTTATGCTTGAGTCTGCATCCCTTTGTCCCTTGGAGCACTAGTGTGTTCTTCCCAAGCTTGCCTTTTTTCTAATGAGCTTGCTATCGAGAGATGGAGGATTGAGGTGGTGGAGGCCCAAGTGGGGGATTCAGTTTCTCCGGTTCACAGGCGTGCCGATAGAGGTTGTATCTTGTAATCTCTAATTTATATTAATAGAAATATCTTTTCCTTTCCAATAATGTGTGTTTGGATGAATATTTTATCCATTGGATTATGTCAAATGCTTGTAAATTATTGATTATATATGCTAGAATAGATCTAACACTATGATATATAGAATGCTTGTATTGTTTACTTGTTGTTGAGGAAGTAATCTATCAATTCAAGCTGAAGTTGGAAAGCTCAACAGGTATCTACTTCAACCATCTGGAATAAGGTACGAGGTCTGATCCTTTAGTGTTAGACATCTAATTTCTATTGCATATTGGAAATAATTGATTTCTGGAGTCAAGATGTCTGTTGTGGTACCCCAAGCCATAGGAATTTCTCTCCGTAATAGAATTGGTGACTCCGCTGGGGAGTTCCTAGTAGTTGTCCTTTGGGGGTTGTTTTATCGGCATTCAATGAATTTGAATTGCTCTTTCTCTCTTGTTTATGTGTCGGGTCTGGGGGCATGTATGCCTGGTAGTGTCTGATTGGTGTGAATTTTGTCTCAGCTTGTCTATTTTCCTTGATTTTATGTACCTTTCTTCCTGTACGCGAGTTTTTAACTCACAGTCGCGTATACACGCGGGTTTCTCTGCTATTTCTGCGTATACACGTGGGTTTACTGCGAACAGTCGTGTATGCCCTTGATTTTGCATTTTTGTGGGAGTTAAATGGTTGCTGGGTGAATTTTGATGTTTGCTGAGTCTCCTTTGGCACTGCCTGAGTCTCTTTATACCTCTGTTTCTGACCAGAAACATTTTTTTAGGATAATTTTTTTTTTTAAGAAGGTTCTTGTCATGGCATTTTCGATTTTTTGTTTGAGATTAGTGCATTAGAGTTCTTTTACCTTAGTGCTTTGCTCGAGTGCTGTTTGTGTGTGCTTGCAGAGTCTAGGGGTCGTAGAATCATTCTTTTGCTTTTTGCATCTCATTTTATTTCAAAAAATCGAAAAACATTTGCTTATCATCATGCATTGCATTTTGCATTTTTGCATTGTACTTGCACTAGATTTGCTTTGGAGTACTAGTTAGAACTTCATATAGGAAAGCTTGCATTCATCATTTGAAGAAAAATTATGCATTTCACGTAGTAGCATACCCTGTTTTCATAGACACAATGCATTTGCATTGATTTTTAGGTGTGCATTTTACTTCATGTTGCGTCACAACACCATTAATTGCACGGTCATATCCCTATTTTGAGTAATAAAGCCAATTAAAATCAACACTAAATTAAAATGAATTACACTCTTTTTTTTTTCTAGGGTGCACCAATAAGCTTAGGTTTTAGGATCTTGGAATAGTTCATTGTATGTAAATTCTCCAAAATCACTAAACAACAACATGTATGTGTCTGTCCAGGTGAGTGTGTGAAATCCTTGGTATAACCAGTGTTTCTCAGGATCCTCCTCTCAAAAGGGAGTTAAGCACGAGGCAGTGTGAGCAGTTATTGATTGGGATGACCCCTAGTCATAACTAAGTAGCACCGGAGATATTTCCAGAATTTTATTCGTATCTGGGGGCTCTTTCGAGAGTTTCGGGCTTTGCTACCCTGCCCACACGATCAATCCCGCCTGCGACTATCTGCCTGAGCATTGATTATATTGAAATGACCTTAGTGGCCTTACCTAGGATATCGAGGGGGTACTTTTCAGGGGTTATTCTGCGGGTGTCTCAGCCAGGTTGGGGTCGAACAGCACAGTCACTTTATGCGTTGAAGCTGAGAGCCACAGTAATTGGTTACATACCTCCGCTTGTTGTGTATGGGAGTCTCAAGCCTCTCCTAGGTGAGACATACCTGCTTCATTCGAGAGCTCACTTATCTAGCCCTTGTTTGCTTGCATTTGGATTTAGATTTTATTAGTGATTGCTATGTTCACGATAGTTGGCCTAGGGTTTACGTAAATAGAGATTCTTTTCTATTTTTTGAGTCATTGTGGATTCGGGTGCGGCTCCTCGCCATTCTCATCGTTTAGCAGGACTTCCACCTTCTACTTCTCCTCCTCCTTTGGGAGAGAGACCTAGACAGTCCAGGTGGACTATTTCGCACATTGATTCACACACCATGGGAGACCATTTAGAAGGTATTCTGGAACCACCTTCTCCCATTCGTGTAGACGATGGGGAGTTTACTCCTACTTACGATCCTTCACCCGACTTGGCTGAGTTAGGTCCTGTGATTTCTAAGATAGGAACCATGCACGATAGACCTAATCAATCTAGGGTTGATTCCCCATTGATGCGTTACCAGTATGGAATGCCAGAGGACGTCGAAACTCATTTTGAACCCGCCAGCACTAGCTATGGTAGTTATGGTATGTCTGGTTTTCCTACACATGATTTGGCATTTCATGTCGAATCCGGCTTCGAGCCTAACACTATGCCTAGGGGCACTCTCATTCCTTACCATGCAGAGAGGTTTGGGAGCACTAGTCACATCGCACCTTCCATCTCGGTGGTGGAAGTTACATCACATATCCCTCCTAGGTCTATGGTTAGTGATCCGATTAGGATACCAGATCCGAGAGGAGTGACGATAGGGAATAGCACGTACCTTATTACTCATATTCCTTCGTCCTCGGTCCCTAGTTCTTCAAATGTTCATCCTCCACCTTATTCGCATGCTCCTTCGAGCTGGCACATGGCTACAAGTCACGTCCATACTACAGTTACTAGACCGATTGTGTATCAGGTTTACATACTGCCCGTTGCTTCAGGAGGTTATGTTCATACTTCTAGAGGTCATGTTATTACTTCTGGGGCGTATATCCCTAATTCCAGTATGTATATTCCTACTTCCGGAGCGTATCTTCCTACCTACGGAGTGTCTCATGGGGCATCACATGCGATGACTTATGGACCCTATTATGGGATGCAGTATGGACAGGGTTCTTCACCTTATGGGGGTGGGTATCAACAACCTACTTACTCTCCTAATTACGAATTTGTAGCTCCTACTAGTTAAGGTCCACCACACTATGGTGCTTCCACGCCACCCTATACAGGTCATATGGGAGGAGGGCACTATGGTCAAGGCCATGGTGGTAATCATACCTATATGAATCAGGGAGCGGTCCATCAACCTCGTCATCCTAGGCTCCCTTTCCTAGCGACGCTCAATCTTCCTAAGTTGTCGAGATTGACAAACGATCCTGTAGCTCATGACCTGGCTTGGTCGGCTGTCCCTACCAAGCTTCCTTCGGACATACCTAAGTTCGAGGGAAAACTAGGAGAGGATCCTAGCGAACACGTTACTACGTTTCACCTATGGTGCTCTTCAAATTCCTTACATCAGGACTCAATCCGTTTGAGACTATTTCAACGCACCCTTATAGGGCCTGCCGTGAAATGGTATATAGAGTTACCTAGGGCAGCTTTCTCTTTGTTCGACGACCTTGCGGTGACTTTTCTTAATCACTTCCAGCTACTAGTGTGTTATGATGTTGGTATTGAAATCTTGTTGACATTTCGGCAAGATAAAGCCACACATATCTCTGATCATATTCAAGAGTGGCGTAGACGGAAGAGGTTAATTAAAGCCTTTATACCACTGGAGTTCCTCCTCGAGTGGTTCCTCAAATCGTTATTGTCGTATATAGCGAAGGATGTTTCCACATCCGGAGTGCAGAATGAGGAACAAGTGATTTTTAGGGCACAAGAACTGGACTTTATCTATGCTCAATCCAGTTTGTTATATGAGATTATTCCCAATGCTTTGCGTTCCAGTTTCGACCCCAAAGTCAAACCTAGACCACATGCCGATGGCATTGTGGGTTGTGCAAGTGCAAAACCTGCGGATTTGGTTGCAAAACAAGTTAGTCAATTGTCAATCAACCAATCTGCTTCGGGACAAGCTATAACTTCGTCTCAACTCGCCCAAACGATGAGTGTACTTTTTGTGTAATTGTCAAACCAGAAGGGTAACCAGCAGCCTGGATGGAATAGAAAAAAGGGTAAAAATAGTCGTAAGGGTGGGAATAAGAATGAGAATGCTAATAGCAATGACAAGAATGGCCGAAATGCTGGGGGGGATAAGCAAGCTAAACGTAAGGTTAAGTTCCCTTGCAAGTTATGTAAGGACGATCACCTCACTTACTTGTGCCCTCGTATTGAGGAAGGTTCGAGATTCTTGGCATAAGGCCCAGTTGTGCTAACTAAGCCTTTACCACATAATCAAAATATGAACTCGAAGTCCCATGACCAGTCTAGTGATGATCATGATCCGCCAGAGGGTAGTGGTCATGGGTGCATTAACATGGTCTGTGCTGCGAAAGTTGTGACCCGTGCGAAACATTATGGTTCGTCACAACCCAGCCCAGGCAAAGAGCCTAATCCACCAGGGTCCTCTTTGCGTATTGAGAAACCTATGGATAAACCTGAGACTGCACCTCACATTCCTAAGGGAGTCCTTAAACGTTCAGGGCATAATCCAAATGCCCGAGCCGCCTAGAACTATTCAGTTGTCAAGGATTTGGGCCACACTCCTTGTGCGATGTCTGCATTGGAAGTGCTTCAGATTTGTCCATCACAAAGGAAGGCGTTGCTTTCTGCCCTTGGTGTGAATGATGATGATTCTTCCTCAGTGATCAAATTTGAAACTGCAGGACTTCAACCTCGCTTTCCCTACTATGTGTCTCTTTTGATTCATGTAGAATTTCTTAATATGATCGTCAAGAGTACTATGATTGACGAAGGCGCTACTGCTTCTGTGATGTCGTTATCCTGTTGGAAGGGTCTGGGTTCTCCTGAGCTGTCTAAATCAGTGACCATGTTAACTGTGTTCGATGGGAGATCTTTTAGACCGCACGGCATCCTTCCTTCCCTTAAAGTTCGTTTGGGAGGGAAGACCGTTGTGATAGAGGTCGAGGTGGTTGATGCGCCCCTTGACTACAATCTCTTGCTGGGTAGGAACTGAATGTACAGTATGCAAGCTGTTGCTTCTTCCCTGTTTCACGTTGTATGCTTTCCACATAATGGGAAGATCATAACGATTGACCAAATGACATTCAAGAATACCTCTGTTACCGCATCTTCGGGAGCTTCAATCCCAGTCGTTGAGCACTCTCAGCCAGAAACTGGTAGTGTGGGTGTAGGCATGTATCCATCCCTCATGGGAAGCTTTAGTTGTCCTGCACCGATCCTTATGATAGGATCTAGTTCCGATGAGGCTTCAACATCTACGACATTGGTGTCTTTTCACACGAGTCATATGGAATATCCTTGGATTCTTCCTACATCGAGTACTTCGAGTGAGCCTGTCGTGATGAATGTGTCGTTGCCTATAGCTATGATAGCTTATCAAGCTAATCTCAAGTGTGTTGCAGAGCCTAGTCCTTCCTCTTCGCGGACGGAGGAAGAGGACCCTTATGTACTGTTGGCATGGGCAGTACAGTCTTCTCACACACACGACTACCTTGATATGGTTTTCCCTTCAGATGAAGTGGTTATTGAGGCTATGTCGAGAGTTGAGCCACCATGGGAGGAACTCCATCATAGATCATACTTTCTTCCAGAGCTTGACCGCTTGGAGCATGAGGATTTTAGGGTGGTTCTTAGTCAGAGAGTTAGTAGTCCTATGGTTCTATTAAGCTCTCCTGGTCCGATGGCTGATGAAAACATGGTGAACATATCTTCAATGATTCCAATCAACATTTCTCGCAATCCTAGCACGATAGAGAATGTCTATATTGGGGCGGAATGTTCTCATGCTGAGATTCTTGAATACACCAAGCTATTTAAGGAATTCCGTGATATTTTTGCTTGGTCTTACGACGAGATGCTAGGTATTGACCCTCGTATTGTTGAGCACGAGATTAAGACTTACCCCAATGCTAGGCCTATTCGACAACGTTTACGTGCGGTGAATCCTAGGAAAGCACCCGCGATTAAGGCAGAGATAGAGAAGCTGTTGAAAGCCAGTTTCATCTATCCCATTCCCTTGACGGAGTGGGTTTCAAACCTCATTCTGGTGGATAAGAAGCAGGGAGCGATCCGCATATGTACTGATTTCTGCGATTTGAATCGTGCATGTCCTAAGGACAATTTCCCCACACCATTTATTGATCAGATTTTGGATGAGTGTGCGGGTAGCGAGGTGTTCTCCTTTATGGACGGCTTTTCCGGATATAATCAGATACAGATTAAACCTGAGGACCAACATAAGACTGCATTTATTTTTCCTTGGGGAACATTTGCATATCAGAAAATGCCTTTCGGCCTTAAAAACGCCGGAGCCACATTTCAGCGGGCGATGACCTTGATCTTCCACAATCTCAAGTCAATTATCGAAGTATTTTTGCATGACCTTGCTGCTCATTCTCACATGAGAATGTGTCATCCCTATCACTTGAGATTGGTATTCGAAATATGTCGGCACCATTCGGTTAGATTAAATCCTCATAAGTGCATATTTTGTGTGAAGTCAGGGCGTTTGTTAGGATTCATCGTTTCTAAAGAGGGTATAAGAGTCGACCCTTTGAAGGTTGAGGCAATACTTCAGTTGTCTCCCCTAAAGAATATTCGTCATCTTCAGTGTTTGCAAGGCATGAAAAACTTCTTACGAATATTTGTTGTCAACTTTGCCAATTTTACTAGAGGCCTCATGCATCTCTTGAAGAAGGACACCCCCTTTTATTGGGATGAGCGAGCCCAGGATTCCTTCGATGCACTCAAGCGAGCCCTAGCATCAGTCCCCGTGATTAGTCCCTCGGACTATAGTCGTGATTTTCTATTATATGTGGCCGCGTCATTAGAGACGATTGGTATGGTTTTGGTTCAAGAGGATGAGGAGCTCCAAGAGCATGTCATATATTATTTGAGCCGGAACCTTATTGACGCAGAGATTCGTTATTCTCATGTCGAGAAGCTTGTTTTAGCTACCGTACATGCGGTTCAGCGGTTGAGACATTATATTCTCCTTCGCCAAACCTTGGTTGTAGCCCATGTCAATCCATTTCATTTCATCCTCACCCGAAGGATGATTGGGGGAAAGTATAATAAATGGATTTTCATTCTGCAAGAATTCGATCTCAAGTTTATTTCGGCAAAATCGAAGAAGTCTTTAATTATTGCAGAGCTTATATCGGATTTCTCGAGCAAGGCTGAGGAGTTGGTTTGTGAAGATACGTTTGTCGATGAACACATATTCTTAATCTCAATGTTAGACCCATGGTATGGGGATATCATAATATATTTACAAACATTGAAGACCCCTACTCACCTCTCGCGAGATGAATGAAGACGACTACGTCACGTCTCTAAGAACTACCTCATAGTGGATAACACTTTGTACCGCCATGGGGTAGATTCCATTTTATGACGTTGTTTAACTCATGAAGAGGCTGAGGTTGTGCTGAATGATTGCCACAGAGGGGCATGTGGTGGTCATTTATCTGGGCTTTCTACAGCTCAAAAGATTTTAAGAGCGGGTTATTTCTGGCCATCGATCTTTAAGGATTGTGTTGATGCGGTCAAGAGGTGCCACCCTTGCCAGGTGTTCGCATGTAATATGCGCTCGAAACCTGCCCTGTTACATCCCATTATCACCACCGGTCCCTTCACTAAGTGGGGGCTCGATTTTATGGATTGCAACCCAGCTTCGGCTAGGGGGCACCATCATATTATAGTGGTTGTTGATTACTTCATGAAATTGGTTGAGGCTATGCCTACAGTAAAATATGACGGTGAGACAGCCGCTCACTTTGTATTCAACCAAATTATTACTCGGTTCGAGATTTCAAAAGAGCTTGTCACTGACCATGGCTCGCACTTTCAAAACCGTATGATGGAAGAGTTGGCATCGAAGTTAGGGTATAAGCAAGAGCATTCCTCTTCATACTACCCTCAAGCGAATGGACAGGTAGAGGCAGTGAATAAATCACTCAAATCCATTCTCCAACAAACCATTACACAAAGCAAGAACAATTGGCACATCATGTTATATCTTGCTTTGTGGTCATATCGAACCGTTGTTAAGACTGCCACTAGTTTTTCTCCATATCAACTTGTACATGGAGTGGAGTTGATATTGCCGGTTGAATGTGAGATTCCTTCTTTGAAACTAGCTGTAGAACTCTTACCGGACACTTCCCCATTGGAGGAGCATTTGGTTCACCTTGAGCAACTTGATGAGCAACATCGGGATGCCTTGGTGGCTCTAGAAGTCAATAAACGTCGTGTAAAGGTCCAATACGATAAGTTTGTCTGTCCAAGGAGGTTTAGTGAAGGAGACTTGGTCCTTTTGTGGGATCAACTGAAAGAACCCTTGGGGGCAGGGAAATTTAATCCTATGTGGCGTGGTCCTTACATGGTCAAGCATGTGTTAGAGAAGGGTGTGTATGAGTTAGTGGATTACGAAAGAACGGCCTTGGCGAAGCCTAGAAATGGGCTCTATCTCAAGAAATACTATGCATGATATTCAGCCAAGGATGCTTATTGTATATTATTGTACAGCTTTGCATAGTTAGGTATTTTTCTTATCGTGATCGGGTTTGTGATTAGTTTCTGTTTCTTTTGGCAGATGTCAATGGAATCTTCCACCTACATAGGATTCGCGGATAGTGCAAGCCGTCACACTCAACACTCAGCCTCTGCTGCTTGGGTGATGTATACTCTGATGGGTCAAGTACTGTCTTCAGGAGGCGTATGTCTATGGTCATCTTCCAACAATGTTGTTGAATACAGTGCCGTTATCGAGCTTCTATGGGATGCCATTTCACATGGCGTTCTCTCTCTTGAGGTACGTCTTGATTCGGAGTTAGTAGTGTCACAGCTCAATGGTTTGTACCACGTTAGAGATCCGACGTTATTGAGAAGATTCTTACATGTGAGATTGTTAGAACGACAATTTGACAATATAACATATATACATATTCCATGAAATAATAATCAAGTTGTTGAATCATATGCTAACTATGTGTTAGATTGGCATTTGTTTCGTTCACAATAAATTAATCACAAGCACAATTTTTACACATGTAAATAAATAAACTGATCACCATAAAACTTTTTATATATACATCCAAAATGTGATAATACATAGTGTCATGATACAAAATTGGGGCTTTCGAGCCACCAGCATATAATACACGGTAGTACAAAATGTATACACTCCCAAGTGTCTAATCCTATGGAGGAGGAGGAGGGTTGTGATCATGGAAGGTCACTACGGCTCTAGCTAGCCGTCGAAATAATCGCACCCATGCGCGTGGTACACCCACCACCTAGCATTGCATAGCCTCAGGAAAGTCCTCGACTTGCACCATGGGAACCCTATGTGTCAGTCTCACAAAATTGGTATGAATGCTCTGGAGCATCCGCTCCACATCCACACCCATGATGTCATCTCCTCTTCCCCTCCATCTATGACGAGGGAAGCCCTCTGGCCACCGTGGTCCCACATCTGCACACAAATGGTAGATGTCACTATGTATTATCACGCAAAAATATGTCTTTTGATTCCATATAATCAAGAAAACAAAACAAAAATTAAATAACTCAAAATTTAAAAAGAGAGGGTCGAGATTCGTTCCCTATACCGCCATATGTCGATCCTAGTGGTAGCGGCATGTCCGGGTCCCCCCGAAAATCCATCCCTGCATAGGGGTAGTCATCAATGGCAACTATCTGTTGTCGCCACCATGGAAAGAACTCAGCCGGATATGGGTTGGCCACCCTACCACCCCCCAGTCTCTACATAGCATCTGCCCAACGCCGTTGGGCCAGATCTCGAACCCCGTGAAGAGGAACGTCCACTTTGGGGCTCAATCCTAGAACACGCTCGAAGAAAAACGCGCTCAAAATACTGCTGAACCCGAAGTTCCGCACTCTACCTGCCTTACACTCACTGAGCTAATGTTTCATGTTGCTCAGTATTGTAGTGCTCCAGTCATAGATCATGGGTCTCATGCACTCCACTACATAGAACATCAGAGGCTGCGAGTCCTGGTGGAGTGATGCCAAGCCTGCTATCCTGCCCAAAGTCAATAGTATGGTCTTTAGGCCCAGCACCTGTATAGCATTGGTAGGGACCTAACTCCCCACCTTCTCTATGTCTGGATAGCAGTACACCGCAATGTACTCGTCGATAGTCAGGCCACCTCCTGGCCCACCACGAGAACTAAGGTTCACCACTTCCCCTCGTCTAGAAAGCCCAGTAATGAAGTATATGTCCTCCACCTCTATGGTGAAGTACATCCCATCTATATGGAAGGACTCCGAGTTTGGATCCCAGTAATCTGCCAGCATCTGTAATAGTCTTGGTTTGTCCCTCAAACCACCAAGACACCAAAACGTCTAGAGTCTGCATGCACGTAGAGCTTGTTGAGCCATTAGATCGGCCCTTACTACTTCCTCTACCTCACCATGTTCACACTCTCTCCACTCTAGGACCATCCTACACAAGAAATTGCAAATTTTCCCATTAGATTATTGAAAAAATCATATGCGCAGCCTCATACGCGACTGTTTTCAAAACAGCCGCGTATGTACGCAGGTTTGAGGGCATTTTCCGCGTATATCCAACCCTATATGTGGAAAAAACCTCGACTTCCGCATGGGCCGTAGCGCCCATTTTAGGTTGGCCTAGAAAACTTAATTGACCATGCAATTTCATATGTTCACCATGTTCACACTCTCTCCACTCTAGGACCATCCTACACAAGAAATTGCAAATTTTCCCATTAGATTATTGAAAAAATCATATGCGCAGCCTCATACGCGACTGTTTTCAAAACAGCCGCGTATGTACGCAGGTTTGAGGGCATTTTCCGCGTATATCCAACCCTATATGTGGAAAAAACCTCGACTTCCGCATGGGCCGTAGCGCCCATTTTAGGTTGGCCTAGAAAACTTAATTGACCATGCAATTTCATATGTTCACCATGTTCACACTCTCTCCACTCTAGGACCATCCTACACAAGAAATTGCAAATTTTCCCATTAGATTATTGAAAAAATCATATGCGCAGCCTCATACGCGACTGTTTTCAAAACAGCCGCGTATGTACGCAGGTTTGAGGGCATTTTCCGCGTATATCCAACCCTATATGTGGAAAAAACCTCGACTTCCGCATGGGCCGTAGCGCCCATTTTAGGTTGGCCTAGAAAACTTAATTGACCATGCAATTTCATAAAAATTACATCAAAATGAAAGAGAAGAACATGAGTAAATACCTGGAAGAAACGGTAGTGGATTCCGCTGGCTAGATCTCCTGGAATTCACTGTTGAAAATCAGAGTTCAAATGGGTAAAAGTTTCAAATTTTTTATAATATTTTGAATTGTTTACTATTTATAGAAATTTTTCAAATATTTGAAATTTTTTACCCCCTTTCCAATAGTTTCGACATTTTCTAACCATTTTGGACCGTTTTTTACATAATTCATGATGTAGAGGACCTTTTTTAGTGTCGTTTCAACCATTGGATTGACCCGTTTGTGCCGACCTCAGGTATCATGTCTAAAATGGCATATAGGTTAGGCTTCATCACCGTTTACATTTTGCATGACCTTATAACCATCTCATCATGACCTTAGGTACGAACCCACTCTATTATGTCACGGAACCTTCTTGCTGCTTTAAAAGTGGCATGATATGAGTGGTAGAGCTTCACCTTACATGGGTACCATAGGTAGCGCCTTATTTTCATTTGGTGCCCATGCTGAGGTTTTCCCCTTTAGGGTGTGGGAGTTCGTTGTATAGTACTGCCATGACATTTCGCAAGAGCTTCATACTCCTCTTGATCTTTTGCTGGCCTATTCCCCTCAGGACTCCCTCATGTCAAGTTGTGAATGAATTATCATGAGTTTTTCCTGCCTTATTGAGCTTTATGTCGGCTTCCCTGACATTGCATTTTAACCATATAGCCCGAGCTTGTCTCATGTCTAGCCATGCAAAGCCATTTTTTATATCCTTCACAGCTTGTTTCCCTTTTTACCGAAGGGGATTTTCCCCTGAGTGTCGATATCCTACACATGTATCCTTGCATTGAGCATAGGTATGTTCCACTGCTTGGAACTAGTTTGTTTGCCCTTATGACACTCATCTCCTCCTAGTATGTAACTATAAAGTTATTTTATTCTTTTTTTAAGCTTTTTAAATAAATGAAAAAGTCCAAAAAAATCAAAAAACCAAAAAGCCGGACAAGGAAAGATGTTATCTGTGGCAGCTGTCGAGTCGTGTTGCCTTCGAACAAAGCACTGTATATCACATCCATTGGTTGGGTTATAGTTTGACTTTAGGAGCTGTACTCGTTTATCTGAGTTTATCTCCACCAACTAGTTAAGCTTTCAGTCCCTATGGAGCCTGTGTCGCAGAGATGTCCCAGTTTGTATATCAAGTCTGTGCTGCCTTTATTCAGTCACCATACGCCGTTATGCTCTTGTTAGAAGGAAGTTGAAGCCTGAGTCGACCATTCCTCAGTTAGGCTTGACTTTGCATGTCGGACATTCCCAGTACAGTTATTGGTTCGTGCACCTTATGATCGAGTCCTTCCACATTATACAACTTTGCTGAGTACCTCATGTTGGATGATGGGGGATGCCTTAATGCCCTCCTTCCAGCGGATTTCATCCCATTGACTTCAGATCATTTATTTTGGGATTGGAATCTAGAGTCATTTTGAGTGCCTTGAGACTTGCAGTCATCAGTGGCAGGTTCTCTCGCCATTGACAGTCTTTGGGAATACATCAATGTCCCCTGATCGATGGATCCTCTCAAGTGTTCGGCCTCAACACATTTATTTACACTTGTTAGTTTGCACTCTAGTACCTTGATTCCCATTTTCATTATCGGTGGGTGATCTCGCGTCTGTTAACGGTATACATCAACGACTGGTAATCACACGATGGACTACTATGTTCGACCTCAACACCTCTATTCGCATAGTAGGACATGTACTCATAGGGGTTTGTGTAGAAGACTTTCCAGATTGGCGTCATTTCTTATATGCTACCTCCTTGATCGTGCCAATGTTCATGAGGTTTCAGCTCTCGTGACTTGATTCCAGTACATGTCAGATATTTCCAGCCACTATGGAGATCTTGATCTGTTATATATCTTCAGCCATTATGGAGATCATGGTCCTTTGTATATCTTCATCATGGAGATTCTTATCTATGTATATTGTACGTGGCAATGACCACTTATGTGATATCTTGTATCATGCATATTCATGGCCATTGTACTCTTATGTATCTGGGACTGCTATATGTATTTGCAGTTATATGCAGAGTTGTATTATTGTACTATGCTGATTGGGTGGCTGGTCTCCCATTTGGGATCCTTCATCACTCCACTTCTGGGATGGACTTATAATGTATTTCGGCCATCGTATGACCCCTATGATCTCACACATTAGGGGGCATCTGTTATAGCTGATTTCACCACTCCAGGTGAATCACACTTTGTATGGCCTTCCCTTGTCCCACTACAAACTCCTTAGACCCCATGGACCATTTTTTTTCCTTTGATGTTTCCTTGACCATCCCTAAAAACATGTGAAAAATGATACACGCAACTTTTAAACCTATAAGCGCATATATGCGCGGTTTTGACCACTAAAACTGCGTACATCGGGATGTGTACAAAATCCAAATCCTTTTGGAGTTTTCCTTGACATGGATCCGACTCACTTGACTCTTATCCTTCCCTATTCCTTGAGATCTCTCGGATTCGACCTTTCATTACCCCTTTGAAAAGCTATATAAGGAACCCCTTGGTACATTGAAGGCATAAGAGAGAATTGAGAGCAAAGAAACTATAGTCCATTGTTCCCAGAACTTCTGCTTGAGTCTGCATCCCTTTGTCCCTTAGAGCACTAGTGTGTTCTTCCCAAGCTTACATTTTTTCTAGTGAGCTTGCTATCGAGAGATGGAGGATTGAGGTGGTGGAGGCCCAAGTGGGGGATTCAGTTTCTCTGGTTCACAGACGTGCCGACAGAGGTTGTATCTTGTAATCTCTGATTTATATTAATAGAAATATCTTTTCATGTCCAATAATGTGTGTTTGGATGAATATTTTATCCATTGGATTATGTCAAATGCTTGTACATTATTGATTATGTATGCTAGAATAGATCTAACACCATGATATATAGAATGCTTGTATTGTTTACTTGTTGTTGAGGAAGTAATCTATCAATTCAAGCTGAAGTTGAAAAGCTCAATGGGGATCTACTTCAACCGTCCGGAATAAGATATGAGGTCTGATCCTTTAGTGTTAGACATCTAATTTCTATTCCATATTGGAAATGATTGATTTCTAGAGTCAATCTGTCTGTTGTGGTACCCCAAGCCATAGGAATTTCTCTCTGTAACAATTGGATCACATAAATACATAAGTAGTCATTCATACACATAACACATTGCACACATAAGCATCTATAAATAAAAGTTTATATATATAAACTGGTGTTGAGACACAAACTGAAGCCATAAGTTTTAAATTCATCCAAAATCTGGAGCCATTAAGTCTCTAGTACATATAAAAGGGAAAAAAACTGAAGCTTCGAAGCTTTCAGTATAAATGAAATACAAAATGAGGAATCCACTCCGAGCTGATCCTCGTGCTAGTGGTAGTACATCAAAACACAAGCCACTTGGTGGAGTAGCCTCCCAAAGTGTCTAGATACTCCTACAATGTGGTGCTCGTAGCATGTAGGAAGGTCATATATCGAAATGCCATGATACTCCAACAGTTAGTCATTGAATATTATCCTCAATCTCTTGAATCTCTTCTTCAAACTCTACATTTCTGATAGCCATCTGATAGCCATCTCCCTCACTGCTCCTCGCCTATCTATGGGTGACATTCTCGCTGGACATGAAGGTCCTATATCTGCACAAACAACATTGCATGTCTTAGTATCGTTTCAAAATGAACAAAAAAATGAAATACAACATAAAATAAAAACACGTGGAATGGTATTATTCTTAACTCGATCATCCCATTGATCCCCCTCGCGAAATGGGATGTCAGGGTCACCCCTCAAGTCTGCTTCGGCATAGACGTAGTCCTCCACCATCAGTAGTTGGTCTTAGAGGCAACGAAAGAAGGTTGCATCATATTTGGCAGTGGGCCCTTTACCACCACCATGTCGGGCCATGGCCTCGACCTATCTTAACATCCTAAGATCCTCTACATCCTCCTATTTAAAGGCACCTAGGGTCGCATCAACGGCACCCACTCAAGGAATAAGGACACCACTACTTCCCTGTAGACAAATTGTTTCAGTTCCCCCCTTCGATACTTTGTCAACTGATATTTGAGACTGACTAGCAACCCCTCACACCAATTTAATATGATAGGATCCATACACTCAACCTCATACACCATGTGAGAATGAGTGGTCTGATGGGAAGCCCTGCTACCCGCTACCTTCTTAATCATGAAGATTACAGTCCTTAAAGGTCGGTCCACAATATGCTTGATAGGGATCTTGCCTCCCTAAGATCTATTCCCCACCACACAGTATTCATCAATGAGATTGTCTAAAAACATTCTCCATCCCTGGGACCTGTAAGTACCACTAGACTCCCCCTTGGGGATAATCCAGTCAAGAAGTATATGTTTTCGACATATAAGGTCAATATATGATTCCCAACCTCAAAATGTTGTTGTTCGGGATCCCACATATAGATCAAGTACTCCATCAATCGCACATAGTTCCTCATCCCTGGAACCTTGAAGTACTTCAGGAGTTTGCATTCTCTCAAAGCTCTCACAGTCATGGGATCATTTTCCGATGGAGTGTCATCGATCTCGTGTTCTCGTTCTTTCCATATCACCATCTTGGGAATCAAATTCCTATCAAAAAAAAATAGAACATCCATTAGCACTTTCTAGACTCCAAATCAAGAGGAGAAACTTAAAAATATTGCTTGGTTTTTAGTTTTTTGAGGAACCCTTGTCATTGATGCTCTTTCCCCAAGGGAACAAAGTTACGACGCTCATCCACCTAAGGGACAGAGCGTCTTCGACGCTTTTCCTCCTTTCAAGGGGTGTGTCGACGCACCTCTAGAAAGGGAGAGAAGCGTCAGGATGCGCGTGCTCTCCCTCTTTGGGAATTGACCTCAAAACACCAAAAAACAAACTCAAAACAAAAAAATCAACCATGAAAGTGAAGAGTTAGGGCTTGGCTATTACCTAGTTTGAACGGTTTGGTCAGAGATGGTCTGTAACTCCTGGAATCTCCACCACAAAATCCCTTTCTTTGCATAAGGTTTACCCAAATGTCAATAGCAAAACACAATGGTGAAAAAATTGTTACTATTCCACTATTTGTAAGTTATTTTTTATTTTTTAGTGAAAATAATTAGTGGAATAATTAAATATTTAGGGTTTTTTCTCATGTTTTTCTATAGTTTCCAAGGTAAACTTGCTCTAACTTCGTTTCCATAGATTTCAGAGTATTTTTTTACTGTCTTGGCTACAAGTGAGTTTCTTTTTGTATTTTTCACACTCCGATTTAAGTTGAAAAAGTACCGAGTGCTTTTTATACCTTCAGCATGCTCACTAAACACCTAGCGAGGAGGTATCGAGTGTACTTTTACTGTTTTTTCAGACTTGTTAAAATGGATTATGAAAAAGGACCCTTTACGAAGTCACTTTTAAGATATTTTCAGGCTCCCTAAACACGAAAAGATTGCCAAGCGAACTTTATGTTTTCACGCTTGTAAAAGTATTTAAACGATCATCTAGTTGGTGATAGTTTACCCATTTTTCGGATCGATTGGACTCATTTACGAAAAAGGTACACTCTAGTTTATGGCAACTAGAAGAGTTCTCCTAGACATCAATTTATACTTTTTCAAGCCTTGGGGACTAAATTTACGAAAAAATCCACCTTGGAGTCTTCTTAGTCATTTCAGACTCTCTAAATGTGAAATGACGATTGAGTTTACCTTCCTCGGACTCTGAACCTTAAAAGATGAAGGACCCTTTGTGGGAATGAACCTTTCATTTCTCAGGTTCATAAAACATATGAGAATGGACTATCACTTGATGAGCTACATCGAACATTTGTTACCCTTTTCAAACTCATTAAAAATCAAAGAGGTACTCATTCTTCACGATGGGGAAATTAAGGGAATGGAGAACATCTTTCATTTGTATTGATGGTAGCTCATTGTCCACCCTTGAACATGGCACCTGTCTGCATCTGCATTTCAAATAGTTGGGCATTTCAAATAGGAATGGAGGTGTGGTAGAATACGGAAGGAATCTTCCTCGGACAAGGGAAGTATGCAGTAGAGATCCTAAAGAGGTTCGGGATGATGGATTGCAAGGCCATAACCACACCTATGTCATCGAACATGAAGCTATTGAGTAATACTTCATCAGATACGGTTGATGACACAATGTATCATCAGATGATTTGTTTCTTGATGTACCTGACAGATATGAGACCAAATATTTGCTTTGTTGTAAACACATTGAGACATGTTCACCTGATGGTTGCAAAGCATATTCTAAGGTACCTAAAGGGTAGAATTGATTATGGGATCAAGTATGAGGTGAATCAAAAGATTAACCTAGAAGGTTATGTTGATTGGGCAGGTAGTGCCATCGATAGGAAGAGCAATTCAGGGTGTTGCTTCAGTATGGGATCAGGTGTGATCTCTTGGTTTAGCAGGAAGCAGTCCTATGTGGCACTGAGTACAGCTGAAGCAGAGTATGTCGCAGCTTGTTCAGCTAGTTGTAAGGCAGTATGGCTAAGGAAGCTACTATCTGATTTATTTGATCTCTAGTTGGATGCTACTTGTATATATTGCAACAACCATAGTTGTGTGAAGTTGTCGGAGAACTCGGTTTTCCATGACAAGTCGAAGCATATCAAGATCAAGTATCACTATATCAGGGATATGGTGCAGAGTGGAGTAGTGAAGCTCCAGTATGTTGCGATGGACGAATAGATAGCTGATGTGTTGATGAAGCCATTAGCTAGAATGAAGTTTGAGTACTTCAGGGAGAAGCTTGGTGTTTTCCAGATCGAAGTTCCTTCCAAGGGGAAGTGATGAGTCCGTGAGCTATTTTGACATGGTGAGAGGATTGGTTCCTTCCATGGTCAAATGTAAGGGTTGAGCCATTCTATCATGGTGAGAGGATTGGTTTCTTCCATGTAAGATATGAGTGCCGAGCCATTCTGATGTGACTGTAGGATTGGTTCCTACATGATCAGATATAAGGGCTATTGCCATTCTTGGAATGGAGGTGCCTGGTCAATTAGCAGGAATACTCGGTCTAGGATTGAGGGCCATTCTGATATGACTGTGGAATGTGTTCCCACATGATCAGATATGAGTGCATGGCCATTCTAATGTGATTGAGGGATGTGTTTCCACTTGATCAGATATAAGGGTTGATGCCATTCTCTAGGAGAATGGAGGCACCTGGTTAGTTACTAGGAACCCTCAACCTGGGGTTGAGAGTCTTTCCAGCAAGGTTGCAAGAAGTGTTCCCGTATGGTTTGATGTAAGTGCAGAGCCTTTCTGACATGGTTGCGGGATGTGTTCCCCCCATGGTCTAATGTAAGTGCAGAGCCTTTCTAACATGGTTGCGGGATGTGTTCCCCCCATGGTCAGATGTAAGTGCAGGGCCATTCTGACATGGTTGCGGGATGTGTTCCACCCATGGTCACATGTAAGTGCAGGGCCTTTTTGACATGGTTGCAGGATGTGTTCCCCCCATGGTCAGATGTAAGTGCAGGGCCCTTCTGAAATGGTTGCGGGATTTGTTCCCCCCATGGTCAGATGTAAGTGCAGAGCCTTTCTGACAGGGTTGTGGGATGTGTTCCCGCATGGTCAGATGTGAGTGCTAAGCATGCTTTTTTGACAAGGTGTTGGATGTGTTCCTCTCATGGTCAGATGAAAGTGTTGGGTGGGCCATTCTGACTTAGTGTCAGATATAAGCGCTAAAGAAGACCTACATGGAGGCTAGACCTACAACCAGCATGAAAAAGGGATGGCTCTATAGAAATTCCTATGATGAGAAGAATCATGAGATAGCACCCGTGATGATGATCCAGCAGTTATGATCCAAATCGAGTGATGATCTAGATCCAGTGATGATGTTCCAGTGATGATCTAGATCTAAAGATGAAGATTACTTGAAGATGAAGATAACTTGAAGATGAAGATGACTCGAAGATGACGAAGACTCGGTGATGATCCAGATGATACAGAGACGAAGACTTGTGCTGATAAATTGTGTCGAGAGAATACCTTCCTCGTTAAGAGGGAGTGTTGATGTAATTGTAACTTCGGAATGTATTCACTTGTATATCTTATGTATTGTACCCCGATGTTTATTCCAGGATGTGTCTGTAATGTACTTGAGTCATGCCATGCCCCGATGTTCCTATCAGGAGGTTCTATAATGTAAACAAGTCATGTCAAGTCATTGTGGGTAAACCTCCTATTGATCAAAGGTTAAAGTCCCCACAATTGTGGAGCCCTAAGGTTATTAGACTATCCTAGAGAAATCGAACCTAGGTGAGTCATTGTAAGTCGGGGCAATAGTCCCCATCGTTGTGTTAAGGATAAACCTCCTTGTTGGTCGAAGGAGGCAAAGTCCCCACAAGTTGTGGGGCACTAGGGTTATTAGACACTTCTAGAGATGTCGACTCTAGTAAGTAATTGTTAAGTGAGGCCGACATGTTGGAGTGGGCTTCAAGTGAATGAAAGAATATAAATAGAGAGTGAGTCTCTCTATTTATCACACACACATTCACTCATTGGGGCGCATAAGTGAGAGGAGAAGTTGTTGGGATCAAAGAGAGAGACTACTGCTATCAGGAGATCATCTTTATGCTTTCAGGTTTTACTTTTGGTGTTGATTCTATCTCTGAGGAAGTTGCGGGGTTTTCTCCTTTATGGTTTCCTCGAGGAAAATTCTTTGTCTCTTGTCTCTTGTGTTTATTGTTGTGCATGTTATTCTCTCAGTTAAAGATCCTAATATCATAATGCTAGCTTGAATGATAAAAATCTAACACTATGATATCGGGAACAATATCTAGCAAAGCATTTCACCTATCATATTCCTCTAGCTTCATACTTTGGGGGGCATTCTATTACACCCAAAGAATGCCCTAATGCTCCATTCCCTTGAAGTGCTTGGCCAAAACTTTCTTTTGGGGCCTTATTGCTCAATCTTAGGTAGTCTGGAGCACCTTGCTTCCTAGCACAGGGCGTCAGACCTGTCTAACGCCTATTGTCCACAGGCATAAGACATCAGTGGCTCCTGTCACATGACCACAAAGAGCGTCGACGCACTTAGCCCTATCACAAGGAGCATCAATAGTCTAAAAAAAAGAGAAGATTTGAGAATCTTCTAGGCGAAAGCTCTCGTGGAGGATGATCCTAACTACTTGGGAGAGCTGGCACTCGACCTCGTAACCCCTAGGGATCATTCCCTATCTTCCTCCCCAAAGATCTCAACCCATTTGGGCTTCCTTTGGCCTATAAAATCAAGCTACATGGATCATGCGAAGGGGAGGGCAAAAGAACATCCTTATGTTGTGGGATTCAAGTTTAGTATAGAAGGCAAAGAGAAAGTAGTTGTGAGTAAGAGGTTGCATAGTTTGTAGTGTGTGTGAGTGAGTCAAAGCTATTGTAACAGCAAAGCTTCAACATCAAGGCTTTGGTTGTAGCTTTCTTTTCTCATCTTTAATACAAAAATGTTTCCCTTTCCCATAAATGATTCACATTAATGTTGATTGTTTGTTACTAGTTAGATCACTGATTTATCTTGTTGCACTCGTTTTCTTGTCTTGCTTTTGTATTCTTTGCAGGTATAGTTGATCGCACAAGGATTTACAAAACAAGGACAACCTCCCACACCTAAGGTAAAGAGAGCTTGACATTCAAGTAGATCAATTATCTAGGGAGAGAATACATCGTTGTGTCATTTTGTTCTAGACTTGCACCATGCAAGCTAGGGGAAAAAACTATGTCCGAACTGATTGAAATATTTCCGGTAACATTAATCAACCGAGATTTCAATGATTACACTTTAAATAGCAAGGTGTTCCAGCCAAAACCATATTAGCAAGATTTAGCCCTATGAAAAATTCCTCTAAAAAATCTTATTAAAATTTAAGTAATTACAACTAGAATAACTTTCAACCTTATAAATAAATATAACTCAAATTATTTTAAAATAATGATTTTTCAAAATAAATCAAAATAAACACATTTTAAATAAATCTATTACTATATAACACTTTACATATGTAACACATTATTTAATCAATATCTGAAAAATTGGTATTCATATTAGTATTAGACCAAAACTATCTAAAATGAAAAAAATACTAAAGTATTAGAATTATTGCTACAATGACCAAAACTATCTAAAATGAAAAAAATACTAAAGTATTAGAATTATTGCTACAATGACCAAAACTATCCAAACTAAAACTTTTTAATAGTTTCATAATATTTTTTTTTTTCACATGGAAACATGCAGGAAAACCTCGGCCATCCTGTTAGCAGAAGGCCTAACCCCAAATGACTCAATGCTTGAACCCCGTGACCTTCCCGAACCTAGAGAGTGTACACACGATCTTACCAATTGTAATGGTTTCATGATCTACTCCAATAGCAATAGCCACGATACAGGTGGTGGATATTTTACTAGCTCAAAACGGATCATTAGAGTCGTCATTGATAATGCACCAAACAATACTTGTTGGGGCATTGCATTCACGGAATATATCGGCCCTGTGGTCTCAGCAATATAGTCCGTGCAACCTTAAGATTGCTGGTTCTATCTGTTCTCAAGCGAATATGGCAAGCTTGGCAATGGGTGTCTTCGTAACTCTGGTACGATTATAAGGATAATTAATGACGGTGGGATTTAGACCTTCTTGACAAAACAAGGTCAACTTAGTTTAATTCTTTCCTTTGAGAATAAATGATTGACGCATATAGGCGGCTATTTCCTGTAGCTTTGAAGTTTGAATTGCAAGACAGTCCCCTTCCTATTTGTCATTTGTCCAATTACATTTGTCTTCCACTTTCAATGCATATTGGAGGGCCTCGTCTACAGAATAACCACTGCCATCGTAAGTTGGATCTGAAAAAACATGTTAGATATAATGTAGAAATGCTAGGCAGATTGTTTGGGAGTGTGTTGAGGTGTATTGTCTATGTTTGGTATGCATAGGTTTGAGATCCACATATCATGGATCTAGATTTACTGTTGTTACCTATATATTGTAATCATTTATCATTTGTTAATCGAATTGGTTTTACACCATTCCTGTTTGTATGTGCGAGCCTTTGGCTCTGCACTTCCTCCTCTCCAAATTCTTAAGTTGGTATCAGAGCCATTGTGACCTGTGAGAGCCTGAGTGGCCTGGCCTGAGTGAAGAGCCTGATTGGCCTGAAGAAGAGCCCATTGTGGCCTGCTGTTGTGAGAGTGCCTGATTGGCCTATTGAGAGAGCCTGATTGGCCTGAAGAAGAGCCCATTCTGGCCTGCTGTTGTGAGAGTGCCTGATTGGCCTGCTGCTGTGAACGCCCATTGAGGCAAGCTAACTGAGTGAAGACGCTGCCACCAAGAAGTCGATTGCTGCTTGCAAATAAAGCTGGTCCGACACTACCTGGAGGTCGCGCTAGTGAAAACGCTACCTAGTGAACTCACGAAATTGGAATTTTATGCTGAAAATTGTGTATGGTCACTGATTGTGCGTAGAGATAGTGTGGACAGAGGCCTTGTGCAGTGTTTCCAGAGCGTGGAAGCGAAGCAGGTGCGGGTGCGCGGAAGCGTGTTTTTCAAAAAATGGCCGGAAGCGAAGCGTGGTCGGAAGCGTTTATATATATATATATA
>LPNX010096037.1:0-32497 GCA_001517045.1 Pseudotsuga menziesii
CCCTCCTCCGTACTACTACAAATCACCCCCTCCACCATCTCCTTCACCTCCTCCACCGTACTACTACAAGTCACCTCCCCCTCCTCCTCAATCTCCCCCACCACCATACTACTACAAGTCACCTCCACCTCCCTCTCCTTCACCGCCACCACCCTACTACTATAAATCCCCACCGCCTCCATCACCATCTCCTCCACCGCCGTACTACTATAAATCCCCACCGCCTCCATCACCATTTCCTCCACCACCCTATTACTACAAGTCCCCACCACCACCATCTCCATCTCCTCCACCTTCCTATTACTACAAGTCTCCCCCACCTCCACCCTACTACTACAAATCCCCATCGCCGCCATCCCCATCTCCCCCTCCCCTGTACTACTACAAGTCCCCTCCTCCGCCATCTCCGTCTCCTCCACCACCATCCTACTACTACAAATCGCCTCCACCACCATCTCCATCTCCACCTCCCCCGTACTATTATAAATCTCCACCTCCTCCATCACCATCACCCCCTCCACCATACTACTACAAGTCCCCTCCACCTCCATCTCCATCTCCTCCTCCTCCTTACTACTACAAGTCACCACCCCCTCCTTCTCCATATCCCCCTCCTCCCTACTACTACAAATCTCCACCCCCTNCCCCTCCATCCCCTTCTCCTCCGCCGCCCTACCACTACAAATCTCCACCACCGTCATCCCCATCTCCTCCTCCCCCGTACTACTACAAATCCCCTCCCCCACCATCCCCCTCTCCTCCACCACACTACTACTACAAATCGCCTCCCCCACCATCTCCATCTCCTCCACCCTACTACTACAAGTCTCCACCACCCCCATCGCCATCTCCTCCTCCGCCGTATTATTAAAAATGTCCTTCCCCGTGGTCTCCTTCTCCGCCACCTCCATACCATAAGACTTATTCCCCACCGTCGTCAGAGTTTCCTCACCACCACAACCATTAAGTAGTTACAAGCAGGCATGCCAAATATTGTTGAAGTAGAAGATCCGATTGTTATCTAGTGAAGTAATCAAAGATGCAACATCCCGATATTCAGCGACCCGGCAGTTCAGCTATGCCCGGGGGCGGGGGTTAGTAAATAAGGCGCCTATTGCCGTATCAATTAGAGTCCATGGCCTTCTAGTTTAGTTTGGAGGCAGATGGTCTGGATACATGCAGTCATTCTTGTTATATGTTTCTTGTAACAACATTCTTTGTATAACTTGCTTTCTGTTAATTAATGCATCTTCTGATTTGTGAATGCCTATTATGCATATTTGCTTTGTTCTGAGAATTTGGAAGTCTGTGTTAAGTACAACTCCATGGATGGCTGCTTCGCTCTATAGAGTAGGAAATATTCTACTTGTCGCATTTTCAATTTTAGTGGAACACCATAATTACGCTGGGTAATAAATCAATCACATACAATCAACTTCAACTTGATTCATTTGTTTTTGACCGTACACTATTCAATACACACCAACGAATGTATATTAAATTTCTGAAAGTTGCTTCAGGTAACAACAATATATAGCGTTTGCAATATTCATTTACAGCACGAGATCGGAGATAGCATGAAAGTATGAAACCACATACTTATACCCAACTACAGTATTCGGCATTCTTGTGCTTTCAGAAAATCTTGTAATGCTTTGGTGGTTGTTGAATTAAAATAAAAGATGAATAACTTGACAACCGTATATTTAAAATATTGAAATATTGATTATGTTAAATGGAGGTTTTGGAGTCACTGTGCAAATCAAATCTTGATCGAAACAAAAACTTTTGAGAACTTATGGGGAGTCATTAGAGTACAACTAAATATTTATCTTATAATTTGTTATTACTATTTTTTAATTATAAGCTAATATTAATTTAATTTAATAGTTGTAGCACTTAATCTAATAGTTATTCAATATAATTGGAATTAAAGTTGGAGTTAAGTTAATAGTTGTAGAATAGTTGGAGTTAAGTTAATAGTTGTATGCAATACTTAACTTAAAAGTTATTATATTGGTGATTGTAGTTCAAGTTAAAGTAGTGATTGGAGTTGAAGTTAAGTTAAAATTGTATGAGTTTGAATTGCCACGTTGAAGTTGAAGTTTAATTTTTTCAACAATCATGAATTGCACTTAAAGGCCGTAGAATTAATCTAGACAGTACACTTGTCTCATTCTTGTCCACAGATGAAAAAATCAACCTAAATATGAATCATTAAAAATCAACAAATCTATTTCCAAAATAAATGTTAAAAACTGCATAATAAATTGATGAATAGCATGAATAACATTTAATGTTATCGATCTCTCCTTTAAGTGTCATTGTCTGAAATTTAATTTTAGTTTTTTGTCTTATCCAATGTATGAATAACATTTAATCTTATCAATCTCTCGTTGAAGTATGGAGTGGGCTAATCTCTCGACGGTTTGCAGCTGAGGCCCACCGGGTGCCGTCGAGAGACCCTGTGACGTCGTTTGCTCCCTCCTCCAGACAACAACCTTAATCCGATGCGCTCCATCCATTTACCAACCTACTTGCGAGTCCACTCCGCCGCCTTTCCCCTGACACCAGATCTCAAGATCTACTTTTTTCAGCATGCAGTTAATGCATGGATTTTGAATGTCAAGACCACCCCTTCCCCTCGTGCCCAGAATGCTCCATCCTACTCCCCACCTGCACATCGTCCCCAGAACTACGAGCTAGCCCCAATTCCTTACCCTGATCCTGCGTCCTCGGACCCTCGTCCTTTCAGCAGCAGCGACCCCCGACTCAACAGGTAATCACATACCTTACTATAAACAATTATTATTGTTGTGTGAAATTAAAATTGTGAATCAATGGATATGAAAAGATGGTATAAATTCCTTGGAGCATATTTACTATTTCAACGCAATAGGGATGTTCTTGCAGATTGTATAGCATTGTATGTATTATATAGGTATGTATTGGTGCAAGGCTTGTTGGTTGTCCTAAGATACCCAACCCTCGATCCTAATGGAAGGAACACTTACAAACATTTCATTAGAGACTTAATCAAATTAGTTATTGGGTAATGCCACATTGATTGATCTTGAAAGTAAGGCTTGCGGGGTGGTACAATTATCTCTATCAACTTGGCCTTACCTACTAAATCATCCTTTATGAAGGTAGCCTTACCTGGATGGTAAATTCACTATTGAAAATTGGCCTTGTAGAGGGTATATTCTACTCTGTTCACTCATCCTTGTCCTTCTCTCCCTTTGATCTAATCAAGTTAAACACTTTCCTTATGCCATCCTTAAAAGATGAGCGCTAAAATAAATGGATGGACTCTTATAGCATCCATATGAACTAGGGAGCCATGCTTTTCTCAATAAGTGGTAATTTTAGGATTAAAAAAGCAACATATCTGGTTTAAGAGCCAAAATGACTCATGACCAAGTGGTATGGAACTGACCTACAAACTGATGATCTAATTATACAAGCCGTTGTGTGTTAATTAAGGTAATTAAAAAAATAAACAAACGTATAAGGTAAAGCACTCGCCATAGAAACCATACTACGTTGTGATATATATATATAAGAACATGGTGGCAACATTTACAACATGGAATTGTAGGTAAAAAGAATGAACATGGAAGGATTGTAAGAGATATTGTAGGTAACCAACCCCTATTCTGTTTACTATTCGCCCCTGCATTTAGGCACCTTCATATAGGCATTCAATCAATACCCACCTTCAACACTTTTCAATTCCATTTATACATCATTCAAGCCACCCTTAAATGCTTATTTCTGTGTGATGTGGGCTACCCAGGGTCTGTTATCAATGCCTAGTAAACTACCAACTACTTTCAGTTAATCCATGCATAAGATATAAGGCTTTGTGTGTATGAGAGTTTCTCTTATATTCCCTTCATAAGCTGCAGAGGGTTGTGTGTATCTGTTTTCCATGCTAATGAGTTGTTTCAGCTTCAATTGCTAGTGAAAAATATGTTGGCAACAACAATTATGAACAACTTGCACAATAAAACTCTCAAATTGAAACTAAACATACAACAATTCACGACAATTCACACCAAGAATAAATCCACTGTCAAATATATGCATGATAATCTATTTTTGTTTTAATATCATTAAAGGGACTGTATAAATTAACAGACCAGAAATCAATGACTAAAATTAAGAATTCCAAGGATTAACAATAAGCCATTTGGTTAATATTTTGTTATGGTATGAGATGGGTAGTATTATAGGGGTTAGAGGAGTTTGTAAAGGGGAGACAATAGTAGGATGTTTCAACCCCTAGCAAATGAAGCTAGAGCTAAAAGAATTTAAAGCCCTTTCCCTGGTACTGAAGCTTGAAACCTTATAATTTGTCAAGGTTCGGTACTAGAGCCTTATAGGATCTAAGAAGGTGTTTGAATACGTATCTAGGAAGAGAAAATGGAATTGGATTTCAGGAAATTGTAAACATGGTGATGAGATTTGTGTTGGTGGACAGAAATTGAAACTGTTAAGTATTGGTATTGAGCTTCACTTTGAGCTAGTCTCCACTACTTCCATAATAGAAACAATGTTTAGACCACTAGGTTTCTTTCCTCCTATTTTTTTTCTTGATTAAATATTGTGTTTTTATTTTATTCATGGTTTTATATTTTGTTGTTGTTGTCATTGAAATTGATGTACTTGATAATTGCAACTTCCAAGGGGCTGATGCTGTTTTTAAGGCATGTGATTGTATGTAATGTTATCCCATGATTAATTGATTTTTTTTTGTTTTGTTCTTTTTTTTTTGCATCTCGATCAAAACAAACAAGATGGTGGAAAAATGGAAACTGTGCATTGATGTCTCATGTTATCCCAACCTAGGACAAGCAATCATTGAATATTTCATGCACAAAAAGGCTACAAATGAGTCATTCCAAATAAAAAGAGAGATATGTGGAAGGATAACTAACAATGAAGCATATTATATCTCTCTTATAGAAGGGATGAAAACAACCAAAAATGTACAGTGCCAATCACATTTCCTTCTACACCAACTCAGAACTTCTATGTAACCAAATGAAAGGAATCTACCAAGTTAGAAAGCCGAATTCGATACCACTTCATACAAAAGCAAGAGCCATCGTTGCTCAATTTCATCTCTTTACGATAAACGACCATTAAAATATTAAGAGGATGTTCGTTGATCTATTGTACGGGACAATGTCAACTCTAGGGGGGTTGTGAAAAATGATTTGTCTGAGACAATGTAAACACAAGGGGGGTGTGAAAAATAAAATGTTCGAGACAATGTCAACTCTAGGGGGTGTGAAAAATGAAAGGGCATTAGCATATGTTGCATCAGAATGTATCCCTGCATCAAAATGTAAAGAAGAATGTTTGCACCACCATGTAATGGTTGCCATCTCTTATTTGGGTGACAAGTGCAAGAATGCCATGTATAATTCCAAGCTAGTGCAATTTCCATTTTTTCTTTTGTATAAGTTTCATATGATTATAATCTTGTGCAGATTCTCCATGTGGTATGTTATTTGATGCACTCCTAGATTTTATATTGCAGCCATAAATGAAAAAAATTCAAAAATACTAAGGCTTTGAGCAGTATCTTTGGAATCTTCGTGGGTTAGCCAACATGGAAAGATCATTGAAACATACAAATCCATTGCAAAGGTTGAAAATGGTTTGATTTCTTTAAAATACCACATATATCAATTCCTCGCAAGCTTGTTTGAGCATTTAATTGTTTCTTCAAGATAGACACTGCCTCTAAATCATATCCATCATCGATTAATTTATATTCTGGAGACTCTTTTCTTGACAGTCTTAACATCATATATAAATTTAACCAACAAATGAAAATGGAAACAACCAGGTAATTTATGGATTCTAGGACAAATTCCAGCATTTTAAAAATCCTCTCATCTACCAACCTTTGTAACCATTTTTCTTAAAAACCTTTAATATGTATTCACATGTAACCATTTGGTAAGCTATCCCATGCATGAACAATGAATTCCTATTCATAAGAAATCACCCTCATTAGTGCTTCATGCACACTCAATTAGGGGTGCATCAATTAAACTGAAAAGCACCAAACTCACACAAGGTGAAACCAACTCCTTATGTACTGAAAAATTAATAGAGACAATACTTGAAAAACACTAGAAAACTTCTTGAGATAACTCATCCTAATGCAAGCAAATATGAACTAAAATATGCCTGAAATATCGACAAGTAGGTCACTAAACTTGGAGGAAAACAACACAAGAAAAAAGTATGAAATAGACCAAGTGAAATTATCTTTCCTTGTGCTCTGAAAATAGGAAGATTCTTCATCACAAAAGCATCCAAATAAATCAAGCCAAGGTACCTATCCTAAACTAGAAATATAATAGTTCAATGCCTAGAAAGGAAACACTCGTGCATTGCTCAAGTGAGAGCCCTCATTATTAGCCTTAATTAGGGATTCATGATCTTCGGAAAAAAAAAAAAACACAAAAGCATAACCAAGATAGGCACTCAAAGATACCAAATATATCCTAATCAAAGCTATGAGAAAGCACAAAATATAAGAAGTGTTATCTGGAGTAACTTGCACATAAATAAAGTTCCATTTTTTAACAATTACTTAGGATGAGAACACATGTCTTGAGGAGATCTAATGCTTTTTATTTTAAAAAAAAGTTTATCCATTAAGAGCTTCAAATTAGTGCACCTTGGCTACGATTTCAAAAGGAAACAATACAAGTGTACACTTCTAGAGTGTTTAAACCTAATCCAGTGATGCATTCATAAATCTATTTTAAGTAGGAGGGAACTCCACTTTGATATTATTTTGAGCGGGGTTCACACTTATTTTTGGCAAAGGGAGGCACAGACCCTGGAGTTCTATTCATGAAACTTGCTTGTTTATTTTTGGAATCCATCTACTCTCATTGATGTGTTCAATTTCTTGAATTTTATGTGTTGAGTGACCTAAAGAATCACATTCTTAATCAATTTTTAACTATATAAACTTCATAACCTATAGAATTCAAGGCACTATAATCATAAATAATTTTCAGAATTCTACTTCATTGTTTTTAAGGTTCTTTACACATAGATCTGCACTTTTATAGCATAGATTTGAGGTTTTCCTTAGATATTTATGTGGAAATCGAGGTTATCTGATAGATACAAATGCACATCTGCATATTACTCACTCTATGGAGTTGATTTAATGCATATTCTAGGTCTGATATTTAATTTACAACAAATTGTTCCACTGATCAAAAGTGGTTTTTGGCAGTTAAAGTTTGATTTTTATCTTCAGTTGCATGAATATGACAATGTAGCTCCCCTCATTAACATTGGAACTCTTCTAATTTCAAGTGTTAACACTATCCATATTTGAATTCTATTTGTCACTGAATCTCTTGTACTCTAAGGCTAGCATTGGGGTTCAAAAGGAGGGAAATTGATACCAAGTTAGAATAGGACTGGTGTGAAACATTCGGTTATGGATTCTAATTGTCACCAACTTTAGATACATAAGTGTTAAAATAAAGAGAAAATGCAAAATATATTTCAAACAAAATTACATAGAGCCTTATCCATGAGGCACTTTTCTTAAAAACTATAAGACACATAAATCATTGAAGTGGAAGATGCAGAGGTGTTGACAAGGAACAAATATCTTTAAAGCATTTGAGAAGGTGGTAGTCCCATAAAATGAAATATATAGTAAAATAAAGTGTAATGGGACCTTTAAAGATCAATACAGTAGACTAAAACATATCACAGAAAACATAATAACCATGAATGAATCTCAATATAGTATAATAACTCCATTTTATTAGCAATAAGAGAAGTAGAGCAGATACCTAAGAATTATAAACAATGAGACTCTATAATATATCTCTAAGACACAAATAAATGGACAAGGGGGAATAGCCACAAAATGTCTTCAATATAATGTATCAAATGACTGATGGATACATTAACAAGATGCATAGCTACAAAAATTGCTTTTAGTAAACTTGAGACATGGTTACCATCCCGAAGACTCAAGAAGAGGAATATGTAAAATAGGAGGAGGTTTGAAGAACTAATGAAACATGCTCATAGCCTATGTGGATATCCTACATTAAAAATTTATGGATGAATGATTTAAGATCCTTGAGCTCTCCATTCTCCTAGATTTGTGGAAGCCAAGAAGCTCTCCAAAACTGTTGATGCCTTATTAACTTCTTCCCCTTTTTCATAGTTCTCCGGATGTTGTTGTAGAAACCCAGTAAATGCAAATCATGTGCTATTAGGAATTGATATTTTTACTTCAATGACATAATAAAACCAAGCCAATAACACTCCTCAGTTTGAAATTGAAGTATTGATCTAACAAAAAATGTCAGCAAATGCTGGAAAACAATTGGATTGATTTACAGTGGGGAATCAATGTATCGCTTCTAACAAATAGACGACTCATCTTGAATTTATTTCTTCCATGTCGATGCAGAAGGACCATTAATAGTGAATACCTATAATCTATCCACCAATTGTGAGATTGTCTTCGAAATATCTCCAGTAGGGGTACTTATGTTCTCCATGTTATTGTCAGACTTATCTAAAATCAGTTATTGATGCAAAGGATATTCCATTGATGATGACACTACACAATTAGTCATAGAACATGAAGTGATAAATATTAAATTCAGAAGGATTGATATTAATCCTAGTGCCCTGATTTCATCTGCTTGATCATGGGTCCCACAGATTCTTTGAAGAATCATTTATGAACCCTAGGTGATCTTACAAAATCACAGAAAAGGCAGTGGTCTCTTACTCTGATCTCATAGTAGATGGGGCATCTGAAAATGAAAACAGGGCCATTTAGCATAAAATCCATAAGATGTTGTTTAATTCACCCTGTTGAGTTCTAACAAAACTTCTCATGGAGGAAATCTGTTAAATGACCATAGTAGGATAGAGTGGACCACCAAGGATTCAATATTTTAGGCAGTTCATAGATGGTGGAGTGTGTCTTGGTTTGGGAAGCATCTAGGGAAAGCTAACCCATTTCCCTACATGCAACAAATGTTTGGATATAACATGTTATAGTTTATAAGGACTTGAGATACATGGCCTAGTCTCTCTACACTCGATACAAATGTATCCCAGGATGCATCCTGAAACTATTATGTAGAAATTCTCGGTTAGTTTGTAGTTGATGTAGTTTTTTGAGTCCATGGTGTGTTATTCTGGGATCACTTTGATGATGTCCTATTGTGATTTTCTAGTGTTTACAGGTTGGGCCTTGGAAGCTTCCACCACATGTTTAATAGTGTATGTTCTATGTATGTATCATGTTGTTCCTTTTCATAATAGCCCGAGTTCTGTAAAAAGGAGAAAAGTATATTTACATGATATACTAAGTTCTATAAAGGAGAAAATATTATGTTTCCTACCAAGTCCATGCTGGTCACTTCCATGATTGTATTTATTTTATAAGGGGGTGGAGCATGCTTTAAATTTATTAGTTTCAGATTCTGTTTCAAAAGGGAACGTTGCACTGTACCACAAATTTCCTCTTATCATACCACCTATGGCTCATGTGTTGTATGATTAATATAAGTGTATTTCAACTATATATGCACTGCATAAGTCCTAGAGATATTCAAAATCATTACAATTTAAAAAGCATTAGAACCCTCCTAGAAATGGAAAACCCTTAAAGACTGAAAGAGCTTGAAAAACTTAATATTAATCTTCAAACTCCTGAAATTCAATTTGAAATGCATAGACAATTCAGTTCATGGGTCAAAATGCCTAACTGGCTTACTCACATCAAATTACAGGATTTCACTTAGACATAAAAAAAAAATCCACGAAATTTCATCCATCAATTGTAATGGAAATTTTATCATCCATTGCTGAAAAAATCATCCAAGTACTCATGTGACAAGCTCTTCTCGGCCTTATCCCACTTTCAACCCACTTTCAAAATGAGGGGTGTTAGTGACATAATAACACTCCTCAGTTTGATTCAAAGTAAATATTGGTTATTGTCTTGAATAACACTAGTTCTTCAAACCATCATTGGCATTGATTATAAGAGTATCATTACCTTGGCCTATAATATAACCATGGAATTAACCAAAATACTTGATTTCCCCTATTAACTTTTAATAAATGCATAGGGAATGGTAGGAACATGTAATTGGAGAAAATGTGGAATTACATTAAAGGTGCAACATACATTATGTAGGTGGATAGCTTGAGGTAAAATCTATACTTTGCACTCAAGAGATAATAACTCTGTTTTTTGTATTTTGGGTGTACAGTCTAGTCTTTCCTTCAACATTCATTCCATAGTGTTGTATTTGAAAATTCCAACATAAATACTCTTGAGCCAACATCAGGCTAATTCCACAAGAATCATTGACTAGTTCCAACATAGGGACTCTTGATCCAACATCAAGCCCAATATCAAAATAAATGCTCTTAATCAACCATACGTTTTACAAGTATTTTTTTCACCATCATATACATTGTAGTTTCCATCTATTTTCTTAAAAAAAATTATGTTATTATATCCTCTGCCAAATTGATCATTACACACTTTTTTATCAACCACTGAAATTTGAAATCATAAACTTGTGTGTGTGTGTGTGTGTGTGTAACTTGTTATCCAACACAAAAGAGATGACATTCCAGATCAATATCATGAGTAGATGAAATATAATAAGTTGCACACGCATAAGCATGGTAACATTGATAAGATTGTTGAATAACTAATCTTAGAACTGGTGAAGTTGTCTTTGCTGACAGGGTCAATACTTGTGTAATTGGATAAAAATGACAACTTTTCTCTTAGTTTAAAACAATGTAATATGGGAAAACAAAAACATATTCATTCTTAGTACATATACAAGGCAAGTGATTATCAACACCTATGACTTCCTGAATATCATCTGTATATGTACCTTGTAAGGAAACATCCAAGCAAATTACAACAAATTAATCAATCCATAGTAATCATAATAGAAACCATAATTAGTAATATATTCAAAATATGAAACCCGCAAGTGCACATTTGACTAACTGATCAACATCAGATTTGATGGCACTCAATATACCTTCTGATGTCACTTTTATGTGTCCATCACCAATTTTCATCAATAATTTTGCTTGAAAGACATTTGCATAAGTGTTGGGATTACAAAAAATCTCTACATGAGTACCACCCTCCGAGGAATGTTGAAATTACATATTTTTCCCATTTTTGTGGATTTGTTGCTACTTCCTTCCCATGATACCCACAAACCTACTCATATTGCTACTCCATGATGTGTTGGATGAACTTTCCTATGAAAAAAAAAACATAAAGGGATAAGAAACCAACATTGGTATATTGTGTTTTTGGTGTTTGTCTTTTCCTTAAATAGAAAAATATAGTCTTTCAAATTTAAAAAACATAGATGTTGACCAAACAACCTTTGAAGAAGTTACTCAAAATTTCAACTTATTAGGTTCACAATCAATAAATCAGTCCATAAGCTAACTGTAAAATAATTCATTTCACAAACATCAAAATTTAACTTAATTGTTCCTAGAAAATCAATGGGAAACTAAGAAGTATTAATTTATTGGCACTAAAACTACAAATATGGGAATATAACATAATGGATCAGCATATCATCCAATATTGGGGGTAATCCATATATTCAAAATAGAAAATGTAAAATTCAGACACAAATTTCTCTTTGGACATTAATAGAATTATCGTATCTCTTCTCATCTAGTTGAGATTTGGACCTTAGATACTTGTCGTTGATTTTGCAATGTTAAATATCCACTCACCATATGAAGTATAAAAATGAAACTTAAGCACATTGATATGCAGCCACTTTGACATTGGAAGGTAACAAACCATCTTTAGTTGTACCTGTTATCAATAACTCTCATTCATACCATTACAGATTTCTTGATGGCTATACCTTACATGTTTTCATGCATTGCTAACTGTTATTCCCTTACTACGCCAACATGCCTTCATATCTGCATATGTGCATGGGTATATCTTTTTTTCATATGCAATCATGTCTAACTATATCCTCTTCTCTTCTCTTTCCATGTTTCTTTGTGTGATATTTGTTCATCATTCATTCACATCATAAGCTTTTGGATAAAGTTTACATGGACTTAAACATGAAAAATAGTATTACCAAGGTCCTCACATCGGAACTGGGGGTTCCTGAACCTGAACCTAAATTCTTAAATCTGTGATACCCAAGGTGCATCAAACGTCAAAAATGTCGTTGCTGACCAAAAACCATCTAAGAAGTTACTCAAAATGTCAAATGATTAGCGTCACAATCAATAAATCAGTCCAGAAGCTAACTATAAAATAATGCATTTCACAAACATCAAGATTTAAGTTAATGTATTGTCACTGAAACTACAAATATGGGAATCTGTCATAATGGATCAACATATCATCCAATCTTGGGGGGAATCCATATCTTCAAAACATAAAATATAAGAGTCAAACACAAATTTCTCTTTTCTAAAGTCCCTAGAGATGTTTTTATTTGCCATGAGATTGAATAGTTCTTTAACCCTAGGTGTCAACATAGGCTCTATGTCAAGTTTAATCTATCTAAGGACCTAAAAGAGTATTTTTTTAAGGTCTAGCATGGTTGGAAGTGGTCCAAGTTAGAGCATAAGTATTGAATGGTACTCAAAATTGTGCTCAGAACTGATCTACAACTGCCCAGATTCACATCAGATTGAAGGAAAGATATGTCACTTAAGGGTGAGTTTCATGTATAGAACTTGAAATTACTCTTGTTGGTGTTGTTAGAAGGTTAGGAAAGGCCTGTATTTTGACTCAGCATGCACATAAACCCTCCTTTGTCACATTTTTGTCATTTTTCAATATTGGATTTGCTGCTACCATTTATGTACTCTGAGAGGTTGCTGCTATCTTTTTATTGTTCATGGTAGAGTGTTAATCATTGTATACGCCAAATCAGAAACCTTGTAGGATGAAAAGGTTATATAATTGTATACTATTTTACAGGGCATGCATATTCAATTTAGTTGTTGTTTATGATAATATGAAGGATTTTATAGGGAAGGAACATTTAGTCTAGAGGTTGTTTATGAATTTGAATAGGGTCATGATTAGTGATTCTTGGATTCCACTCTTACGCATAAAATATTATTATTAAGATTCCAGAGGTCATAATACCATGAAACTCAATAAAATCTGTTCTTTTGACGCTCACAACAAGATGCATATACATCAATGAACATCACCAGAACAACAATAGTGATAAGTCCCATATCAGGTGCCACATCTATCCTGGAGACTGGTTAAGTTGGGTATAAATACAGTAGCTACAGGGATTGATGTATTGAGCCATTACCCTTTTCATCTCTTGGAACATGATTATGATGTTCCCTTCCCATGAACAATAGAAGACGATGATTCTCCCCTTGTCATGCAATCAACTGCCATATAGATTGTCAACACAACACCACATTATCAACATCCAATAAAGTAATAAAATAAATTGATAGGGAAATTGAAGAATCATAAATATGTATTATGTCAAGGAGTACCATCAAAGAAACCTGAAAATATAGAGAAACTATAATCATTGTGCATCCGTCCAATTCCTTGGATTTAATGATCCATATAAGTGGCTTGGTGTACCTCTGAAAACATTCAAGCACCACAAGTTTAAAAAAAAAGAGGCCATTCACATATACTATTATAAGCACATGCATTGTTTTATTCCATGAAACTCACCTAAGGAAGTGAAGGATTCATTGTTTGATTGAGGACGCCCTCGCTTTTTGAGGTACTGAACTGATATGGTTCATATTCAGATGCATGAACGTTTAGATCAATATCCAAGCCACTATTTTGTTTTCTCCTTTTGTTTTTATTTTTAGGGCTAAGGAAGCTCTTCTTCCTTTTCAAAGATGAATCATATGCACCCAGTACAAGGGTGAATTCATAGTCCAATATGTGAAGATTGTTGGCCTCATCCAACATTTTTCCAACAAGACCAATCATTTGTTCATTTTTGGCCAAAGTGATAGGAGGACTATTTTGAATCAACTCAAAGTAACCATACAACTCCTCTCTAGATAGTTGGAGTACATCAACATCATGATCAACATTGTCAGTAGCCATATTAGTATTTTTATCTTCTACAACATTTCTTGGTTCATCTATAACTATCTTAGGAGGTGCATTGAATGAACAAGGTGTTGCATCATTATCCAATAACATATTTGAATCCCTTGAGGAATAATACAACCAACCAACCTTTATGTCATGCTTCCAAATGTTTCCATGAATAGACCATGGGAAATTACACACCATAAAATTTTGGTGATACCGCGTGACAAGGTACCGCTTGTCAGTAGTGGTTTAACTCCACACCCAATAAGCACGAGATATGCTCTCATGGGGGCAACAGTCACTACCTGGGATTCTTTTAGCTCTTTCAATTGATGTCTCATGTTGTTTGTCTTTTATATAATTTTTCAAATATCCTTCCTTTCTTAAAATTTCTTTGAATCGGTAAGATGGATCAACATTTATTAGGAGTACATATATCAACCAGTCCATTCTATGAGAACATTTCTTCCTTCTATCAGAAATAAACTTTGTCATCGAGTAGCAGCGGTATGACTCAACCTCATTATTTTCTTCTTGATTTGCATGTGGAGAATCTCGACGACCTTTTACCCACATCCCTATAAGTAAAAAACTAAGTTAGTAAATATATATGATTTCTATGAGATACTAAAACAAAAAATACAAACAAGAGTATGTACACTTACAAATTTTATCAGCGAAAACCCAGTTCTTGTGGAAGTAGTCCAAGAAATCTTTCTCATATACATATTTGCTACAAATTCATCAATTGCATCAATGACATCATCATTGGAACAAAATTTCATGATTTCACCTAAGTCCTTAAACATTTATTTCTCTCTTATTGGACTGGTAGCCAACCAATTTATGTTTTTTGTCCATGCCCTCCGTGCGTTCCAAACACATAAGATAACTTTGGAACACATGATCTTCCTACAATATGTAATATGTTTAAATGCTACAGTCATAAATTAAATACAACTTACATAGAAAAATAACAAGATTGAAATAACCTCAAGGCTGCTATTTCAGCCAGTGCATCATCAACCATAAAGGCATTGACTTTCCAATTTGGACGAGCTTGGTAAAACCTTTGCATCTACAGATCCAACCATAGTGAAATGTCTTGTGATGTATTCCGAGATGCCACAACCCATGCCAATGGAACCCCACTCTATTTCTCATCAACTGCGACAAGTGTGTACAGTTGATACTTCCATACACACATAACATATTGCAGTAAAAATTATGTCATCAATCTCATTGAATGGCTACAACTCAAATGACAATGCTAAATCAATCATTGACACCAAACTTACCTTGTATTTGTTTGTGCTAAATGTCGAATCCATTAATATTAAGCTATTATGATAAATATTAACCATTGTATCTAGCACACACTTTGTTTGAATGCCAATTATAAATGGGATGTCTCCACCATTTGGATTTTGGTAGAAAAAAATATCATATTTATGGTTTTGGTACAAAGGTTCACGCTCATCTCATATTTGTGGTGCATCTGATACTTTCCCTTGCTTAAACGAGTGTATATGTTGGACACATATTTCATAGAAAATAAAAAATCCCTATCTTGATCTCCCGCATCCATTTAAACATGTTTGTTGATGTGAATTTTATACACCGAATCGACTAACACATCAAAATAGGAAGAACTTTCTATAAGTGAAACAATGTCCCCTGAAATCCTACGCTTATGGATGGATCTAGGCTCACCTGAAGTGTCATGCTTTCCATGGAAAGGCCATCCTCTCACGTCTTCATGTTCATAATTGTTATAAGTTAATATTTCCACCTCGGGATTATTAACCATGACCTTAACAATAAAATGGCACTGAAAACCCCTTTTTTCACAAATTAATTGACCATTCGTTTTGTTGGTTTCTATCCCATTTGATTGTTTGGGCCATATCAACAAGTATATATGCATAAAACTTCTTGAAATATTAATGCACACGACAAACGATAAATGCACTATGATTACACACATCCAAGAAATGAAATTTTGAAACACTTGCACTTCATAAAGAAAGGCTGCACTATCCCTCGTTCCTAGGGTTTTGTTTTAGATATGATTGAAATCACAAGGAGCATCGAGATTCATTTATTCCCCTTTAATAAAGTGGGGAGATCAATTTGATGGGATTTTTGCAACCTGATCAATGGTTCCCTTCCTCCAACGTATTTCAGACCACACTAAATCTTTACCAAGAAAAATGATCTTGTCTTTGGGATATTGCAACTCTAGGATCATCATAGTCTAGCATATGTTCGTCCTACCCATTTTGTATAAAATCCTACAAAAAAATGTACACACACTTTAGATGAAAATGGAAAAAAGGAATGCTTATTCTCCTTTGACTACAAAAAATCAAAGTAATTCAACTATGAATTAAAAAATTAGTGGAGCTAGGATAATTTCACCAACAAAAATAGTACAATTTAATCAAACCATTGAGATTTTCTAAGATTATGCACACATGGCCAAACGTTTACAATAAGTGATATTTACCATTAAGATTTTCTAAGATGATGCATGTTGGACCAAATGTTTTCAATATCTTAGAAAACGGTTTTCAACAAATAGTGAAAAAAGATTGAAGACAAATGGTTGGATTGAGATGAGGATAGTTGTTGTACACAAATTATCAACACAATTACAAAGGAGTAGTAATTTTTGGAGTGTTTATAGATAGTTTCAAGTTAGGAGCTACAGGTCAGATACATGCTCCAAGTATACCTAATGCCGCCTAGACTTATACTTATTTAAAAGTTATCCTTCTATTCTGTCCTTTCCATAACAGAAAAATAATGCATCACTCGGTTCATTTCAGTCCTAGTTGCTATGTATTATTATTCTTTTGTTCTTTCCTAAAAAGAACAGAAGGATTATGGTTAATGAAATCATAATTAATGACTAATGAAATCATTACTTACTCATACGAGCAACACCTAAAAATGATTAATGGAATCATACTCCATACATACATCCTTTCTAAAACTAGATATACAATTATGTTCAATTTTGATAGAAACTTATAACAAAAGTTAGAGAATCTTCTTTCTACTGATGTTGTTATAATTCTTCTCAGTGTTTACAACTTCTTTCAATACAAGTTGTTAGCGTAAAAAATCAACATGTTACACATGAAAAGAAAGTTTTAAAGAGATTAAGGCCTTGCATATAGTAAAATATATTAAAATAAAGAACAATAACATCACTCCCTAGAGTTGTGATGATTTTATTAACCCACCTTATGTGTCATTTTACCATGTTAGAATGGTGTAACAATTGTCAAGAAAAATGAATTTTGGCTGGTGAAACTCTTTCCCATGCTTTTGGAGTCTTTATTTTTATTTTTTTGCTATCACCACATATGGCACATAGGACATAAGAATGACACATGGGCCATAATAAAACTAGTGCTTCCTCTAGAATCTAGCTTTGACCTGGAGTGAATTTAATTTCAAACTTAAAGCTTTGTCAGCATCCCTAGGCCCAGACCCCTATCAACTCCTACACTTGTATACACATGCAACCCTTACAGAGTAGAAGACATGTATGAAATTCTAGCCTTATAAATGTCTAAAGTACTGCTCCAACCTCCACGAGATAATTGTGACTTGTGATGATGATTTGTTTAAGGATAAGAAAAACCCAGTGTTTAAGGTGCAAAATTTATGTTCCCCACAATCTATACTCGGTGCAATGAATAAGTACAAGGGGTCAATGATCCCAAGTGACATAGGTTGTACTCATAATTTATTTGGTTATATAATTTGGGCTATGGAGGACTCAGGATTATAGAGATGCATATACAAGATTTAGCCTTTGTTTTTAATAAACATGACTATGAAGTGGCCAAGATCAATAATGGGAGTGTTAAAAGCATTGAATTCATGAGAGACATAAGATATGGGTATTTTATGTATATTTTGCAAATTGTGCAATAGAGTTTGTGGAATATGTATTGTAGAGTGGGATAGGATGTGACAATGTTGAGAATTACATCAATGAAACTTGATAGTGGAAGGTTGAAAGGTTAAGATGGTATTTTTATAATTTGAGTATCATGGCAATGTAAAATAGGGTAAAAGAGCATTGATCTTATTGAGGGTCAAATAATTATGGAAAGTAGGATAGAAAAAGGGGGAAATTATGAACTTTGATGAGGAGCACGAATAAAAGGGCATATAAAACCACCAAGAAAATTAGTAATCCATGAGCATTAATCAATCCAATCCAATACAATAATAACCATAATGTTGTCATGTGAAAATCCTCGTGAAATGTGCGTGGAATCAACCTATAATCATGCAACATGATGAATGGTAAAAAATACTACAATATTATTTATTGTTATCCATGCCAACCACAATCAAAGCATATCTCAAAATTTCAAAGGCTTCTAAAGTGGTGGAAACCCCAATATGATGTAAGTCTCACTAGAGACCTAGGTGAGGGGTACAAAATAGAAGTACTTGGTGAGGGTATTAAATATTTAAGGTAAACCATTTCAAAATATAAGGGTAGTTTGGCAATGTTTTGATGACTTGCATTTGCCAACCAAAATGTTGGTCAACAAAGAGGACTACATGATCGACATAAACATGAATAATTGATTGATAATAGATATAGGAAAATTATCCTTGGGGTAGGATTTTTTCATACCATAAAACAATGTACATGTTTAAATGCTTAATTGTTTCTTAGATATGGACATGATTCAAAACCAACAATGTACATTCGATGGAATAAATGAATTATGCTTTGCAATTTTTGAGTCTTATCCTTGGTCTTGTGTGGGTGAATATAGCATTTCTTTTTCTTAATTAGTTTGATGTCATGCTGAATGAAAATATCAATGGCTATATTTTTGGAAATGTTGGACAAGTTAACATCTTCAAACACATCAAAAACATTAAAAAAAGGTGTTTGCACCAATGGTGTTATCATTAGGGATAAAGTCCTTAGACTCACTATGGAATATATCTTTGAAAGGATAAAATATTTAAGAAGAAAAAAATAATATAATATGGATATCACCCCAATGAATATCTAAATCATGTATTGCCTTGATGATTTATTAATTATAAGTAAAGATTCAATCAAGAGATGGATCATAATTATGCTTTGCAATTTTTGAGTCTTAGAGATGGATTCAGACTGTAATGTCCCAAGTCTGATATGCATAACTGAACACTAATTATTTCTGAAATTTAAATGAAATTTCTTCTATTACACTTGCAAACATTCAGTAAATTGATGACTGGGAAATTAAGGTATTTTGCTGGGATAAATTGCAGACAAGGGAGTAGGCAGTGGGAAGCAACCAAAGGTAAATTTCAGACAGTTAATTTCCACTTCCCTAACAAAATTTATATCAGGCTCCATTTAGTTTTCAGATTCCACCCCGTGGAAACCTACTTCCACGCTTCTAGGCCACCCAACCGTGAAACTAGGAAGAGTAGTTCAGTCCTTTCGACCAAGGGATTTTGGAAACTTGCAGAGGGTTGATCAAGCCTTTAGATAACATAAAAAATGGTTTTATACATTTTTAACATATCTGGAAGGTTCTGGGGATTTTGGGAAGAAATTGGGGCTTTTAGGCAATTTTGGCCTGGTAAGACCCTGTGCAATGGAGGCTCCCAAAACCCAGTACGGACTCAAAAAATTTATGATATTGAATTATGGATGGTTAGGTATGTATTTCAGTGATATTCAGAAACTTACATAATAAAAAATTACTGAGTATAACTCTCTGAAATTAAAGAACAACTAGACTAGCCAAAATTAACTAGTAATCTAGCAAGGGTGTTTAAATAAGCTTGAATTTTGTAACAGAAACGTATCAGACCTGATAATTTAATTTGAAAGAGACTAATACATAATATTACATCATATTGGAACATCCAAACTCATTCCCATGGACAATACTCAGGTATTATTGCAGTAGGAGCCTCAAATCCCTCATTTCAATGACTAGTTAAGCTTATACATATAAAATTGAGTATGCAGAATTAAGGGAAAATGATATATAAAATTGATAGAGATAAATAACAGTATTTATCATTGGTTATATATCAGAGATAAAAATATTCACTGGCCATTACATCAAGGGACTCAAAATGATAGGCAGGAGGCCCAAAACATGACCCGGGAAGGGCTAGGAGCATAGATGAAGCATGGGATTCACTGGAGCTTGACCTAAAATTGATAGAGGATAAAAAAATATGACTGATAATACTTCACTATATGTGCATCATGCACTCCATACCTGCAAAGAGAAGGGAATGGGAATGAAGGAGTGGGGAAGGGAAGGTTTGGGGCTCATCTCCTAAAGCTCTGAGGGGCATCACTCAGAAAATAATGTTCACATAGAGTCAAGAAGTCAAATAATTAACAAAACTCTTTGAATAAGCTTTAATTATTCTTTAATAGAACTCTGGGTGACCTGTTTAGGAAGTAGAGGCAATAGGTGACCCGTGAGAGCAAGTCAACACCTAAATCCCTAACCCTACCCAAGTCATCGGCCCTCCTTGAGAATATTGGAATGTAGGGTCCATATGGAGATGTTTCCTTGTCCAAGTAATCCATATGACTTAGAAATTTTCCCTCCTTAGTCAAATAGTTTCTACTTTTATCCCTTACATCTTTTATGCATTTCCCTGCTTTTGAGACCGAGTCTCCAAACGGAAACTGCGCCCTCCTTTGCCAAAACTTTCCTGCTTTTGTTCTAACAGCTTTTCTGAGTCTCCAAAAGCAAACTACACCCTCCTTTTCCAAAAATTTCATGTTTTTGTTATGATATCTTTTGTCATAGCTTTTAGGCACTTTCCATTTTCTCTTTGACTTCTTTTGTCATAGAGTTTCCTCTTTTTTAATCTCCTCCCTTGGCAAGTTGGCTTACCACTTGTTCCTGACATGGAAAGCTCAATCCCACATGTTATTTTCACAATAATTAATTAATGGAATAATTAAAATTAAATACATGCCTCAATAATAATTATTTAGCAAGATTCTCCTAGGCTAAATAATTAATGCCTCATAAATAATATTTGGACATAATTCCCTAGGTGAGGTAATTAATTCATATTTGACCCCCCAATGTGTTGGGCATGGTCAACACTTTTATTTCCAAAAATATGGGGACATGACAGTCCTCCCCTCCCAAATTTGCTTGTCCCTAAGTAGAAGAACTCCAGAGTGCTGCAAATTTGTCCACCATGTAGGAGAACTGGAGCATGAACTCATGTGCAAAAAAAAGTTGACTTGCTTCATCAAGACAACATGTAAAGTTTCTCAAAAAAAAAAGCAATTCCAGGGTCCCATTGCTTGCATTGCACTCCCTTCGGGGAGAATTCCTTCCAACACCTCTTATCAGACAAAATTATGCTTGGATCCCATTTCCTGAATTGTAAGTATCCAAACATTAGTATCCACAACAAAAAATTATCATCATAGGAAATGATATTCGTGATGTGGGAATCATACCACTTCACTGAAAATTGGAAATTCTCAATTCAAAATTGGAAACTTGTGTGATTTCCCCACCCAACATAGAGTTCCTTATGTGCTTGATGCACATCAACATTGAATCTCACAATTATGTTGCTGCAATGACATATGTGTGAGTCCCATGTCCAACCCCAATGAGTATAGGAATCATCCAACTAGAAAGGATGCCCAAACTGCTCACAATAACATGATGCATCACCACTCTCTCCAAAAATGAAAGCAGGAAAAACAAATAAGTGTCCCCTCATCCAACCTGAGAAGGTACAGACACTCCAACCAAAAGTTCTCTTTGAAGAGTCACTTCCAATGGCTCAAATCTCTTCCAATGGTCAAATGGTACAAGAATCCATCCAACTGTTTGGATTTCCTCCACCAAGACCACTTTATGCAATATATTTTTCTCGTGAACTCATCTTCGCAATTTTATTGCTCAGTTGCCTTCCACTGCTCATGAGTAGAAGTTTTCCTGCAAGAAGACTCCATGTGTGACATGTAATCTTCCACCCAATACATATGTGGATGAATGGCATCAAGTGACAAAAATATGTTCCTATGTGGCTGTTGAGAGGGTGATTGCACATTCAACAAGTCATCATGAACATCTAGGAAAGCCTCCAGCTCTTCCCGTTGCACCAACAAGGAAAATTCCTCCTCCCAATTTTCATCCCCACTATATGAAGCTGAAATATAGGTGTGGGTAGAACTATGAATCATATCTCTACAATACTTCTCCACCCCACTTATGGCTTCCTCTTCTTCCTTAATGGCTGATCCAACTAAGGTGATCTCATCTGACTCTTCTATGGAGAAGAGACTCTTTCCAGAAAACAACTCCATTTTTCTTTGGAAAAGGTCAAGTGCTTGGTTCTCCTCAAGATTTTCTGCACAGTCCCCAAGAAAATGCAAAAGCAAGTGCATCTCATGATCCACCATCTCATGAGATTCCTCCATATGTTCAATAATGCAATCAACCTGGTGAAGATGGATGAATGGTGTGCAGGAGGGTAGGTGAGATCTTTGCAACTTCTCTTGAAATTGCTCTATCTCCATCTTGGACTCTTCGAGTGTACATTGAGTTCTCTTCAAGGAATCTTGGGCGGCCAATAATTCCTATGTGATATTTCATATCTCTTCTTCATCCTTCAAGGATGCTCCATACAAAAACTCCACAATCTCAAGTAGACAGTCTCTATTAGAAAGCAACTGCAGAAAATTACCTTTGGTGCTTGTCATGGCCTTCTAAAACTTCTCCATGCCTTCAATGGAAGATTTATCCTCCCACTTTCAATAGATATCTGTCATCAATGTAGAGGTTTTATGGAGAATGCATAGGGGCTCTTTGATTCTGCACTCACTCATCTTCAGTGACCTTGCAAGAAAATGAGGTTCTTACAGATGAACCTCTTCTTCTTCCCTATCTCTAGTATCAACTTCATGGAACTCTAGTGGTGAAGTGGAAGTTGATATTGGAACCTTTTCTTCAAGGTAAATATCTATGTCACCAAAATAGAGAGATGGACATCCCTCCATAGATGTCTCAGTGAAATTTGAGCACCCATCAGTAAGCACTCTTTCAATCATGTCCAGAGTGTTTCTTATCCATCTGGATTGTTCTTCTACAACACTGGTGGTAGGGTCAAGTGAACGAACACACTTCTATTTTATTGCACAATCCTCATCAGTAAGTATTTTAGTTATGTCTTCCATGGCTGAAACATATTTCTCTTTATGCTCATGGGAAACTTCACCCTCTCCTTCACTGCAAATACCTTGCAGTAGCTTGTACTTCTCTTCATGATTCTTTAATTATTCTTTCCTAGTTGCAAGACTAGGTGGTTCTAGGAACTCCTCACTAATGATAGAGGGATGTGAATTCTTAACACTATCAATCCCCACTTCTGATGTGGCTGCAACTTCATATTGCTGCAAGAGAGTGTAAAAATATGAACTGTGTTTATCTTTCTGCATCAAATTTTTCTCCTCCAATTTTCCTTGTTCACACCCAGCTAGTGGGGGCTTGTCTTCCACTTCATTGGTAATTTCATATGATGAATTCAGATATGATATTTCTTTCTTATTTGTATCTGATCCAAAATATTAATTCACCATTTACACCCTCACTCTTCTTTGCACTGATTGTGTGATCACCAACAGGGAAACTAGGAGTGAATTTATCTCCCTCACAATTGGCCTTCCTTTTGCAATCCTCAGATGCAAGTGAAGACTTTTTATATTTCCATGGATCACATAGTTGCAAGTGTACATGGCTTCTACAAAAATAAGAACTTTCATCGTCCATGTTCTTCACCTTTCCATCTTCCCGAAGTGATACTAAGATGGCCTTCTCCTCCACCAAAGTTTCTGCTTCACACCCAAATGGTGTGGCCTTGTCTTCTTCTTCCTTACATGGCTCTTGAGGTGACTATAAATCAGATTTGTATTATTCTTTTGGATCTGATACAAAATATGTCTTTCCACCACCATATGAACCTACATTCTTAGCAGTTGTCCGAATATGGCTCACAAGGAAACTAGAAGTGCATTCATGCTCATTTTCTTCTTGGAGTAATGGGAAACAAGCAAGATCTTCTGGAGCATATTATTTCAAGCAACTTGAGGTTTCTCCTTATTGAAAAGTACTATGATCATTACTTGTAGATATTATTCTTGAAGAAAAACTAAATAATCTCATAATTCTTGAACATGTTGATGGATTTGATGACTCTCAGACTTTTGGTTCCTTCTTCCTCCTCATTGCTCAAAGAGGTGGAACAACTTGGTTCCTCTATGGATGATTTGCTACTCTTGAAAGAATAATCATATACATTCTTGGGCTCAAATACAAATCTGCAATAAAAATAATCTTTGAAATAAATGGATTTACAAATCTCTTCCCCCAAGGAAAGATACTCTTTGTAGTGGTAGGGCAAGTTTTCAATTGCATCTACCATCTTTGTTAGATCCTTCTTAGGAATAGCCATGGGTATTTCAACATTGGTTTATTCATACTCCATATGGTCACAAAAGTAACCATCCTTGTCTCATGGCATTTACAATCCATCATTAACATAGATCACATCTTCTTCTTCAACAAATTGATCAAAGTCATCATCTTCAACTACTGGTACAACCCTCATGGTTGCAACTTGAATTGGTGATCTGCAAAATTTATTCCCTGAGATCTCACTTTCCACATGAGTGGATGAAAGTGATATGATACCACTGTAATGTCCCAAGTCTGATATGCATACCTGAACACTAGTTATTGCTGCAATTTAAATTAAATTTCTTCTATTACACTTGCAAACATTCAGTAAATTGTTGACTGGGAAATTAAGGTATTTTGCTGGGATAGATTGCAAAAAAGGGACTAGGAAGTGGGAAGAAACCAAACATAAATTTTAGATATTGAATCTCCTCTTCCCTAACACATTTATATCAGGCACCATTTAGGTTTCAAAATCCGCTCCGCGGAAACCTACTTCCATGCTTTGGGCCACCCAACCGTGAAACTAGGAAGAGTAGTTTAGTCCTTTCAACCATGGGATTTGGTAAATTTTCAGAGGATTTATCAAGTGTTAAAATAACATAAAAAATGATTTCATGCAGTTTGTAACAGATCTGGAAGGTTCTGGGGAGTTTGGGAAGAAATTGGGGTTTTAGGCAATTTTGTCCTGGTAAGACCCTGCGCAATGGAGGATCCCAAAACCCAGTACAGCCTCAAAAAAATTCTGAAATGGGATGATAAATGGGTAGGTATGTATCTTAGTTATACACATCAACTTAAATAATAAAAAATTACTGAGTATAACTCTCTGAAATTAAAGAACAACTAGACTAGCCAAAATTAACTAGTAGTCTGGAAAGGGTGTGCAAATAAGCTTGAATTTTGTAACATAAATGTATCAGACCTGATAATTTAATTTTACAGAGCCTAATACATCATATTAAATCATACCATACCATCCAAACTCATTACCATGGACAATACTTGGTTATTATTGCAGTAGGAGGCTCAAATCCCTCATTTCAATGACTAGTTAAGATTATACATATAAAAATTAGTATGCAGACTTAAGGGACAATTATATTTCGACTTGATAGAGATAAATAAAATTATTTATAAGTGGCTATATAATATGGATAAAAATATTCCCTGACCATTACATCAGGGGACTCAAAATGATAGGCAAGAGGCCCAAAACATGAACCAGGAAGCACCGAGAGCATAGATGAAGCATGGGCTTCACTGGAGCTGGACCTGAACTTGATGGAGACTGAAAAATATGAATGAGAATACTTCACTAGCTATACATCATGTTCTCCATACCTTCAAAGAGAAGAGAATGGGAATGAAGGAGTGGGGAAGGGAAGGTTTGGGGCTCATCTCCCAAAGCTCTGAGGTGCATCACTCAGAAAATAATGCCCACATATCATCAAGCAATCAAATCATTAACCAAAATATGTGAATGAGATTGAATTCTTGTTTAATAGAAATTTGGGTGACCTGTTTAGCAAGTAGAGGCAATAGGTGACCTATGAGAGCAAGTCAACACCTAAATACCTAACCCTAGCCAAGTCATGGGCCCTCCTTGAGAAAATTGGAATGTAGGGGCCATGTGGAGATGTTTCCTTGGCCAAGTCATCCATCTTACTTAGAAATTCACCCTCCTTAGTTAAAGAGTTTCTAATTTTATTCCTTACAACTTTTATTCTTTTCCTTTCTTTTGAGACTAAGTCTCCAAAAGGAAACTGTGCCCTCCTTTGCCAAAACTTTCCTGCTTTTTTTATGACAACTTTTGTCATAGCTTTTGGGAACTTTCCCTTTTCTCTCTGACTGCTTTTTTCATAGAGTTTCCTCTTTTTTAATCTCCTCCCTTGGCAAGTTGGCTTTCAACTTGTGCCTGACATGGAAATATCAATCCCACATGTTATTTGCACAATAATTAATTAATGAAAATAATTAAAATTTAATACATGCATCAATAATAATTATTTAGCAACATTCTCCTAGGCTAAATAATTAATGCATCCTAAATAATATTTGGACAAAATTCCCTAGGTGAGGTAATTAATGCATCTTTGATACCCCAATGTGTTGGTCATGGTCAACACTTTTATGTCCAAAAATATGGGGACATGACACATTTAAATGAGTAGATAGATGATGACCATTCCATGCATAGGAAATTATGTCATTATGGCATGTGATGACCAAATACACCTCACTAGTGGATTGGTAGTGTAGTGCATACAGAATAGGATGCCAATTTACTATTCTCATCCAAACAATAATTTAAATTTTTTTATTGTAAATAGAGTCATTGTTCTAAGACAGAAGAATGGAGAACTTGTATATCACTCCAAAGGTGTCAAATAGTTCCTATTTTCTATTAGAGAAAATAGGAAATTTTAGCCACAATAGTTCTCCAACAATTTTCTACACGATAAAAACTAAAAAAGTCCTTTATTTTCCTCTCAACCAGTAAAACCCTAAATCCAATGTTATTGATAAAGTAGAAACCCATATCTATCTATTATTCCATAAAGCATAAGCACAATCAAGACAATAATCAAATAACTGTTGAAATATTGTAACTTCGAAGAATATTCTATATGTATATTTTGTAGTCCGTGATGGTCTTACCGGGAGAACCACTTGTATTATCTTGTACCTCGATGCTTCTAATCGGAAGAACTAATAAGAGTCATGAAGTTGTCCCCTCTATTTGTAAAGGTGGGTCATTAGCACCCCAGTGTGGTTACTTGAGCCTACATGTGTAACTCGATCCTACATGATTAACTCGAGCCTACATGTCGGATGAGTTAATTCAAGTGAACAGATGAATATAAACAGAGGTGTGGTGCTCCTCATTTGAGACACACACACTCTCACTTGTGTAGCGCATTAGTGGAGAAGAGAAGTAGTTGGAGAAGGAGGAGGATCAGGCTTTGATCTCCTTGTTGGTTTTATCTTTTATCTTTTTGGGGACATCTATATTGAGGAAGCTTTTGCTGGGTTTTTCCCTTTAGGGTTTTTCCAGGATAAATATTTGTGTTCTCCCTTTGTATGGTTGTGCTTGTCTATCTTTCAGTGATCCTATTTATATGCTTTTGTTATGAAATCAAAATGAAATACTAATGATCTAGCTTAGCATATGAAAATTTAACATGGAATCAGAGCCACCTTGAAAGAAGACATTGTGCAGCTAAAGAATCTAGGGATTATTATTTTTTGGGTCTCTATCCATGATCGATCAGAAAAAGAAGGCTAGACTGACTCTCCATTGAAGGGCGCATCTTTCTGTCGAAGCGGAATTTGATTCTGAGCATTTTCAGTTTTGGTGTGGAAAATTAGGGCTTTCTACAGAAGAAGAATTTTTGAGTGAGCCCAGCATAGGATTTTTCTCCTCATCAAAATCGAAGTTTAGAGACCTGGATCAAGAAATTTGGTTGGGTGAAACTTCGGGAAAGTCAAACCCTAGTTTGACCCCGATCTGGAAAAACCCTAAATACTAAAACTACTAAGTTTTGGTACATTCGCTATATCCTGAGATTGGCGAAGGTTCAGGAGTTGAAAATTTCAGAGGCCGAATATAAAATCCTAATTTACACTTTTTCCAAAATTCAGCCTCCGGATCTCTATATTCTGGGAGATATGATCCCTCCAAGTTAGTGTTCCAGCGTCTTCCAGAATTCATCCCTAAACAGGACACCTGGGGAGAATTGCTGTAGCATGGGCTACAGAGGTCCAAATGGAATTCCTGAAGATGTTCCAGAAAGAGCACGGACTTTACTTTCTGTGGTCCAAATTTTTGAATGTGAATATGAACCAGTGACATGTGGCATGCCGTAAAACTTCACTGTTTTGAACAATCCTGTAATAGGTCACCTTGGGAAAATGATCATAAATCCCAATTGGTGAAACCAATTCTGATAAAACCTATGGTGTTGGATCAGGGACATGCGAGGTTACCTCAGTGAGAAATTTCAGACATAGAGGAGTAGTAAATTTAGATATATAATAGAAATAGTAATAGTCATTTCTGCAGAAGAAATTGGAAAACTAGGGCTTCCTGTTCCGGGAGCTTCCCTCCATTGTTTTAAGAAAAGGAGTACATTGGAAAGCTCCATTTGAAGAGATCTATATTTCTATCCAATCAGAGTCTGAAATATTCAAATTTTTGAAAATTAGGTTTTCTCTGACAAATCCTAGATCAACCAGCTCCGGAAGCAGGACAGACACCTCAAATCGGTAAGATCTAATATTTTGCTATTTGCATTTGAGGTTCTCATTTCAAAGTAATCTATCACATCATCTTGATGATAAGCTTGGTGAAGTTGAAAACTTCCAAGCATGGAATTATTTGATCTCTTTGAAGAAAATGAATTGGACACCTACATGAGTAGAGAGGTTCCAGTTCTAGAGGGAGACGGGCCTCAAAGCCTTACACAAGAAGAACTTGATCAAGGCCAAGAAGATCATTGTTGTTTCAATCATGGATCAACTTGTAACACAGATGTATTCCCTAAAGACACCAAAGATGTTTGATTCCTTGATCAATCTATTTGAATATAAGAACATAATTCAGAAGATGGATTTGAGAAAATAGTTGAAGAATGTGAAGATCCAGAATGCAGAACATCTTGAAGCAGTAGAAGAAGAAGCGGAGAATGCAGAAGTGGTGATAGCCACCTTGAATGGTCTCCCGGGATCATAGAATTCATTCATTCAAGGAATGTGTGCCAGAAGGAAGTAATTACTTTCAACAGACTCTGGGAAGAAGAAGAAAAATCTCATCTCATAAGAAGAGAAGAAGAAAGATGGGAGCAATTGAAGATCAAGCTCTCACCATTCAAAGAAGATCCCTCAAGCAATGAGGGTTATGAAGAAATCAATACTTGAAGAACCTCTTATCCATCTTATCATTTGGATAAGAAATGATGATGTCATGAATGAAGAAGATGATGAAGTAGAAGGATCAAGAAGGAGTCTACCCACGAAACAAATAAAGATAAGTATTCAATTGTCATTTCATGATATTGTTTTGTTATGCATTTGTTTATATTCAGTTGATGTATTATGCATGACAGATTGCTTGCATTAATACTACTAATATGCATGTGATGGGTAAGTAGCTCATGGTGCTATACAACTCTCCATTGCTACTGATCTAGAATGAAAATTCTTTGCTAACATATTGGATTAGTGCAAAATCTCAATGATGTCATGGTAGATATGGATGAATGTTGTATTGAATAAACAATTGCATGATGCATAAGAATTTGTCATTATGCATATGTTTTATGAAATAGTTCTAACCATGCAACTGGTGCATTTGAATCATAGGAAAGGTCCTGTACAACCTCCTACAAGAAAATAAGGATGAGACTTGTTCCGAAGAACAAGTGATGACAATTCAATATTCACTCCAATAAACATGAATTTGAAGCTCCCAGGGTCAGAGACACCATGATGGAAGAAAGAGCTTCAGAGAGCCGTAGATCCACCTCGAAGGATGAAGACCACCATGGGTACGAGAGATAACTCAAGATGAAGAAAATAATGCTATGAAAGAAGCTATGATCAAAGAATAAAAGTTGATCATGGGAAATGATGTATACGATATGATTTCGAGACATAAAAGGGAAGTACATAGTATCTTCCATATGGATCTGCAAGAACAAGTGTACAAAGCAAGAATCATGATTTTCCTCAGAAAGAATAGACTATGACATGACATACTCTATTGACCAGTATATATCAAGCATAGAATCACCTATACAGAATGAAGAAGGAAGATAATACTCCACTTCAGGGGGAGTGACTACAGAAGATATCTAAGTTCGACACGGTACGACATGATGGACAACTTCCTGATGGATCAAGACTTTACCAAGAGTAAAGTGGGTTCCAACCTTCAAGGTTGAATGCAGAAGACTAGGATATGTTGATGACCTGACAAGACGAACTCATGGAATATGTTATGATGAAAGAATACTAGAATGATGTTTGGGATATAGTACTCAAACCAGAAAACAAGAATGTGGTATCTTCCAAATGGATTTGCAAGATAAATTATGTTGTTGATAGAAGTAAAAAAAGACTTGTGGCTAGAGGTTTCTATCAGAAAGAGGGAATTAATTTTGAAGAGATAGTTACTCCAGGAAGTAAGGTACACTTCCTTCAGAACTATCATGGCAGTCTCTTCCATGATGAAGTAAATACAAGCCTTCCTTAATGGAATGATTGAGGAATATTTTTTCATCAAATAGTCACAAGGATTTGAAGTTGAAGACAGATGGACTCACATATGCAAGTTGAAGAACGCCCTCTATGGCATGAAGCAAGCTCCCAGAGCTTGGTATGGAAGGATAGACAGTTTCCTGTCAATTATGGGCTTTACCAAGAGTAAAGCTGATCCTAACCTTTATCTCAGGGTTGTAGAAGATGAACCTTTCATCCTGTGGATGACTTATTCTTGACAAGGAATGAGAAACAGATCATGGAAAGCAAGAAGAAACTAGCATAAGAATTTGAGATGAAAGACCTTGGGTTAATGCATTATTTTCTAGGTCTGGAAGTATGGAAAATTTAAGAAGGAATCTTTCTCAACTAGGGAATGTATGTGGTAGAGATGTTGAAGATGTTTAATATGTTGGAATGCAAAGTCATGGCCACACCCATGGACTCCAACCTGAAGCTGTTAGCTAGTGACTCATCAGAGTCAGTGGATGTGACTCATTACAGACATATCATTGGGTCATTGATGTACTTAACAAATACCAAACCAGACATTTGTTTTGCTGTGAACACCTTAAGTCAATATCTTGTTCAACCAAGACGAGTTCACCTAGTAGTTGCAAAAGATGTGATGAGATATCTGAAAGGGACTATAGATTTGGTCTATACTATAATGGTAGCCATGAGTATAGATTGTATGGCTACACAGATGTAGATTGGGCTGGAAGTATCTCAGACAGGAAAATCACATTAGGTAGATGCTTTGAGTTCATGGTTTAGTAGGAAACATTCCAGTGTTCTCTTAGAATGGAAAAAGCAGAATACATAGCAGATTTCTCTACTAAGTTGTGAAGCCATATGGATTCGGAAGCTGATATCAGGTCTCCTTGACCTAAAGATGGATACTTGTTACGGAGAGAAATTCCTATGGCTTGGGGTACCACAACAGACAGCTAGACTCCAGAAATCAATCTTTCCCAATATGCAATAGAAATAAACAATCTAACACTAAAGGATCGAACCTCGTACCTTATTCCGGACGGTTGTAGTAGATCCCCGTTGAGCTTTCCAATATTCAGCTTGAATTGTTATAGCACGTCCTCAACAACAAGTAAACAATACAAGCATACTATATTTCATGGTGTTAGATCTATTCTAGCATATATAATCAATAATGTAAAAGCATTTGACATATTCCAATGGAAACAATATTCATTCAAATACACATTACTGGACAGGAAAAGATATTTCTATTAATAAGAATCAGAGATTACAAGTGACAACCTCTGACGGCACGTTTGTGAATCGGAGAAACTGAATCCCCCACTTGGGCCTCCACCACCTCAATCCTCCATCACTTCGATAGCAAGCTTACTAACAAAGGGCAAGCTTGGGAAGAACACAACAGTGCTCCAAGGGACAAAGGGATGCAGACTCAAGCATAAAGCTCTGGAAACAATGGACTATAATTTTGTTACTCTCAAAGTTCTCTTATGCTTTCAATGTACCAATGGGTTCCTTATATAGTTCTTCAAAGGGATACTGAAGGGTCGAATCCGTGCGATCTCAA
>LPNX010096057.1:2887-16927 GCA_001517045.1 Pseudotsuga menziesii
AATTCTATAGTTACATAACAAGAACTCGTTTTAGTATTGAAAAGCACGCACTCATTTGATGTAAAAAAACATGCACTCGTTTTGTTGTAATAAAATGCACACTCATTTTGTAGTAATATAACGCGCACTCATTTTCCAGTAATATGCCAAGTGCACATTTTGTTTAAATTCAAAAATGTATTCCTACCAATGATAATGTCAAGCCTCCACCCATGCTGTCATGGAATTCTTATGCCTATGTGTCTGCTTCGGACTTTGCTTTGGATTCAACATTCCTATGCCTCAGAGTATGATAAACCATGGCTAATTGAGCATTATATCCTAATTTTTAATATGCTCATGTTTAGCCATTGGTTACAGTATGTTTCACACCTCCATATTTTATGAAATTTTAGAAACAAACATGGATTTTTTTGCAAATTCCAAATATGTAATTTTTAACAAGAATATATAAATTTTTCTATTTTTTTCTTATTTATCTTTTGTCATCACTCCTCAACTCAAAAAACAGGCTGTTAGTGTTTCATCCATATAAATCTTTCGTTTCTCAACCATTTTGAAAACAAATTATATGTTTCACTAAAGAACACCAACCTCTACATGTTATAAAAAAACCTTTTCCAAATAATTGCATTAAGACATTCAAATGTTTCACCCACAATTGACATACCGTTTTCTAGATTTGATCACTTAGATAATTAAAAAATAATAATTTTTTTTTTATTATTATTGGAAAAATAGTCATGCACTAGTACTATATGTTCTCTATATATTTACCAGTTTTTGTAAGAGTATTCCATCATTTAGTCACTCAAAGGCTGCACCCACAAAAACATATACCTTATAATCTGTCCCAAAAATAAAAAGTTCCCGTTAAAAAAATCTAACTTTAGATAGTTAAGAAAATTTTCAATAGATTTTTTTTTTTATATTTGGAAACACCATTCAATTTCCTACATTTCATCTTTTTAACTCATTGCAAGATTCATTGTGTAAGCATCTCAAAATATCCATGTAATTTGATGGATGTTTTTTTTAGTTTTCTACTGCATTTAACGTGTCAAAAGAGACCCTCATTAACTTGCACACACCCCCTATTTAAGAGGGAGTGTTGTTGTAATTGCAACTTCGGACGATATTCTGATGTATATTACTGTTGTATATTGTTGTACCCCCATCGGGGATGCGTGTTCCTCCTTTTGGGATGTCATCATTGTGTATGGTCACCGAGGTAAACCCTTTGTTGTAATTTAGGGAAATAGTCCCCAAGTTAAATAAAGTAAAATGTGTTTATGAGTATTGTTAGGTAGTTCATCCCAAAAGGTATCCTGAACAACCTAGTGGTTGAGTTAACAACTCAATGGAAGAATATAAATAGGGAGGCACCCTCCTCATTTGTCACACACTTCACTTACTCTCTTGTGTACACCTTAGGAGAGTGAGGAAGAGGAGGGACAAAGAGTTGATGCAGAAATATTTTTCTTGGGTTATTATATCTTGTCATATTATCATTGTGACATAACTATTCTGAGGAAGTTTGTGGGGTTTTATCCTTTATTTTTTCCCCAATTAAAATATTTTTGTATTGTGTATATTTGATGTATTGTTGTGCTTTTTATTATTTTAGATAAATATCTTAAGTAAAATAACTTATAAAAAATAAGAATACGGTTCCAACTCGTAGTCCCTTCTTTCAGTCATGCTGCAACTTCATCTTCCTATCCCAGTCCTTCTTCTCTTTCCTGACTGAAATATTCTTCCACTCTTTAAGTGACCACCCTCTTGCTCAGTATCATTATCGATAGACTCACATCTCAACTTATTCTTGTCCATGTTGTTCAATTATTTCTTGCAACATTACCCACAGTCTCTACGCATAATGATTTATTCATCGGACTCCATCCTCAAGATCTCATTTTCACATACTAACATCTTTTTCCACAATTTTAAGGAATTCAAGTAGCGACCTCTAAGTCCTTTGAAGAATTGTCTTACTGTCTCACTATATGATCTTATAGTATCGATTGCAATCTCAATAATATATCCCTCTAGAATTATATCAAACCAAAAGTCAACATCCCTAGATATACTACTGACTTTTTCCAACTATTGGCTTAACTGAAGACTCCATTCTATGGGTTCTTCGACTTGAAATTTTTTCCTCTAACTCGCTAGCTTTAACAACCATTCATACAGCGGAATGGAAAATTCACTAAAGGAAATATCATGAATATCTATGTAAATATATGTTTCTAACCATTCTGTCAGACTCAATCACAATCCTTTACTTTCTTCTTGTGTAAACTCTCTTTCTTTGTAATCAACCGAGTCTTGAATTTATGGTTTCGTTGTGAGCCAAAACATGTCCCCTTAACAATGATTCAGGTCACAGAAACATAACCATTTGTTGGCATCATCCCTATTAACTGAGGTTCATATTTCCCTATTCCTCAACAAATCCCAATATATCCACCCCACAGAGTGTAACTCCATCGGCAAGAATCGCGACACAAGTGAGGTCTCACCCGATATATATATATGGGTACTGTAAGAACCAACCTTCTACAATTATGGAAGGGTATTTCTTTATCACAACATAGTCAGGTCGCTCAACCAAAACTAAGGGATGGACTTCCATCGTTATACATAGATCAGAAAGTAAGGAAGACTGATCTATCAACACACATAGATGACATATATAGATTTTAACGCATAACAATCAACACTCCATAATATTTTATCATTAGATATTCGACAAACTTGTAAATATTCATTCACAGTAGACACATATATCAAAGACACATATTTAACATGGAAACCCATATGGGAAAAAACATAAAGGTGCTCTTCATCTGGCATGAGTGATATTTTAAATGTCTTTGGTCTATGCACATAGCTTGCAGAACTCTCTGAGGACATTCTTTACAATATATGAGGCATTTGTTTCTCTCATTCTCTCATGTATTTCTAGCTATCTAGTCTTTTTCGGTCCTTTTTCCACTCCTTGGTCATCCACACAAAGCTTGGATTGACCTTATATTCTTTTTACAATTATTGTTTTACCCTTCGAATAATTCCCAACTGATAGTTGACAGGTTGTTCTATGACTCAAAACATCTCGTTACATTAATACAGGCACTATCAACCAATTTACAACCACACCCATTCCCAAAATAACTATTAATATAATTTAACTAACTCTTATAAAAATTAGATCAAACTCCTGATTTTGATTTTCTCTTTTCCTCTTCCATCATGGCATTTTCTGTTGCATCATTGCTCGTCTTGCGACTGGATTCTTCATCTTTTCCAACAAAACACTTTTGTCTTTTCCTAGGGCCAAAATTTGTGCACTATATTTCCATCACTTGGTGGGATTTGTACACTAGAGTTCCATAACTTAATTGCATACAAACACCTTTATTATGTATACTTATTCAAAGCATCACCAAGTTCAATAATCTCTTTGACATTTGGTGGGACTTTCTGAGATTTGCGTACATATTATCTATATACATATTCAAACTAGCATTACACACATATTTTCTATATACTTCTTCAAGCTAGATATAAGACTTCAATTCTATAAAAAATATTTTTGACATGAATGATAACACAAAGCTCAACACCTTCATAACTTGAAAATCTCACATGACAACATGGCAATTAAATCACTTTGACATCACATACCATTGGAGTTTACACTGATTTCAATTAAGCTGTATGAAATATCATCTAATATGACCATAGATTCCAAAAGTGCATCCTTAAGTGCATATTTTGTAGATTGGATGGCCATTAAATATTTGCTAACATGAGTGAGTAATTGGTATGCATTTTAAGTGGTAAGAAACACTAAAGAATACTTGAAGATCACAGAGGCATAAGAGAAATATTCTATGTAGTGTTATGCATTCTTCATATTCTCTATACAAAAAATAAAATAATATCTTATTTATGTGAACACAATAAACTTTTTTTATTATAGATCTTTTAAAATAATGACATGCATCCATAGAGTTTAAGTACATTACAAGTAATTAGGTGACACAGTCTTAAAATGTTATCCATAACTTATGGTAGTAGGTGAAGTTAATTATGTCATTTATTATAATCTTCTCAATGCTTTGAGTACATGCATATATACAAATCATTATGTGCATTAATCTTGTAAATTCTTTTAACATTATTAATTTTCAGAAATTTTATGTTTTTGTTTTGTAAATAAAACATTTTATCACATCAAAAGAGATTAATTACACAACAAATATATCTCTATGACAGTCATACTGACAGAGCTTCACGAAAAACCTCAGCTCTCGTCAGATACACCCCTACTGCATGGAAAGTAAGGTTACCCAAACCCCCAAAAAATAAGCACAAGGTTGCATCTACTAGAACCCCCCCATTACAAGTAAAGGCCAACTAGAACGAGATTCCTCTTACAACCCACAACTGAGAAAGAAAATGACAAACACAACACATTAGAAAACATAGATCAGACCCGATTCTGGATAGATTGTCCCCGACTGGGGCATGCCGAAGTGGACGCAGCATGTGGCTTTCCTTGCTGGCCAAGCCCAGAAGAAGTTCCAGCCAACTTGACACGATGCTCCTTATCAAGGGAAATCCCCCTCTCATGGGGCATTGCAGGATCCTCTTGCATCTCATTCACTGGGTAGAACAGAATTACCAAATGGGATTCCATCACATCTATTTTCTAGTGCATCATGTCACACTCACCGTTATGTTCCTTCCAAGCTCTAGCAGGCTCCTCATCACCTTCTCTCTTTTCTTCCATGGAAATTGAGGAATGTCAAACCAATTGCATGAAGACCCAATACATCATCAACAGATAATCATCCACCAATGCTTAGCCCACCATGTTTCCTTTGTAAACCACCCAGTCTGATACCTCCTTGCAAAGATCCTCGACAGGAATCATCTTGACCTCCTCCCACAGATCCTTGAATACCTTATCAATTTATAGGCGTATGGCCAAAGGTACATGTTCTTTGGAAAACTCTACAGCCTCCTGGGATTGCATTTTTGCCCTCGAGGCTTGGCGTTTCTCCTCCTTCTTACTTGTGACCCCCTTTCCCTTCCTATCTAGGATACCGGAGGCCTCTCCCAACCTCACCTCACTTCTTAGGGATTACTTGGGAGCCATGAGCTCAGAGCCACCAAGAATTCCTCCACAGAAAACAAGAAGAAGTACCCCTATCCTATAGGCTTGCCACTGAGTAGGCATAGAACCAAGCTCCAAATCGAACAGGATTACGATGCCTCATCGAAAAAAATGGAAGGTGGTGGATCCTGCCCCAGATAAATTGAGGGGGAACACATAATTTCCCAAACTACCTTGTACCATGCATACATCACCCTAATCATGCTTCGAACGCCCTTCGTACTGAGTACAGTAACAACCATCCTTTCAGAATTAAAGGCCAAATCTCTTTGTTGATCCCTGCTTTCCTCACTCATCCTATTTCGCTTAAGATCGTACCCAGACATGACATCCATGGTCTAGACTAACCCACCATGGGAATTTAACCACGTGATCATGCGTGTCATGATGCAGGGATTTCTTAGGCCTGCTATCGCCCTTTATCATCACCATCATTTCCATCCTCTACACGTTCCACCTGTGGGCTAACCTCATAGTCACATGTGACCATCTGTTGGCATTGTTGGGTCCATGTTTCATAGCAGAAATCATCTAGATTACCCCTCCAATTCCCTGTCCCACCATCCACGCCAGCATTTTCCATTGAGTCAGCCACCTTGTTGGCTTCATGATGGACGTGGAAGAAGGACACTGCTGAGTTTTCTCCAACCATGTACTAGAGGGTGTCTAGAAGGCTAGAAAAGCACCAGCTAGATGAGATCTTCTTGCTTGTCTTCCCATTTTCCAATCCCTTAGCCATATGAATCAGGATGTTAGTGTCTCCTTCAATGATCGCAGGTAGCCAACCTCCATCGGCCAGGCATTCAAAACCCTAGATCAGGCCCTCCAATTTAGCAAAGTTATTGCTGTCAGTTCCAATATCTCCCAGATACACCGAGAGAATCCTTACATTAGAGTCCTTGCAAAATCCTCCATAGTCTACTGGCCACGGGTTTCCCCTAGAGGATCCATCAAAATTGAGCTTGAAGACTTGGGGTGGGGGTGGAGACCAAGAAGATAGACTAGAAGGATTGCAGATTTTGTCTTTGCACCTAAGACCATCCATCCAGGATCTATCTAAACCACATATTGAAAAAACATAGCTTTCCTCCCTTGGGATGATCTTATCCTCATCACTCCATTTCCTATTGCGGATCATGGACAAAAGGTTTTCTTACAGAGTCTTCCAAACATCATTAACATTATGCCTTCTATCCTGGAAGATCCTTCCATATGCACCACATTTCCATTCCTTGAAAATCCTCCCACATGGTGTGAATGATCCGGTTTTTAAAGTCCTTAGGGTGCCAGTCCTTCAGAGTTTGAGTCGGATGCCCTCTCCTTCGATCGCTTCTTCTAAATCTCAAATCCTCTTTGTCCTAGATGGATGCAACAAAGGGGAAACTATCTAGCAGGTGACCCATGCTTTCCAATTCTCAGAGACAGAGGGGGCACTGAGAAGGGACCTAGAGCCCCCGTTTTTGAAGGTTTTCCCCTGTGAGGATTTGACCTTTGGATACTAGCCAAGCAAATGTAGCCACCTTTGGCCACGAGTTAGTATCCTAGATCTTCTTCTAGAATCCATCCTCCTCCTCATTACTACTTACCCTAATGTTGTAAGACTCCTTTATGCTGAATGATCCCTTCTCGGAATAACCCCACTGTAAAATATATGCCCCCCTAACTCAGATGAATTGATGCTGAAGTTCCTCCTGTAAAGACCTCAGTTCATCATCGTTGGTGATATTAGGCCCTACCTAATAATTCCCCTGCCGCTGACCCTCCAATCCTCAATCTCCCCAATAATGGTTTACCTTAATCCTTCCTTCCTCAATTCCTCTTTCACGCAAACGTCTCCATATTAGATTAGATCCCATCTTGGGCAGCTGATTCAATGAATCCTCTTAGAATTTAGCACTCTCCCCATTCCTTATTTCCTAGAAATAGTTTTTCTGCACCAACCTTCTCCCACCCACATATTTCTGCCAAATGGGAGAGCCAAGTTGGTCATCATTGAGTTGGACAAGTTGATCCTTGGGCTTATCTCTGGCATACTTGATGTGCGATGACCTAGCCCAAGGTTCTACCAAGTAATTGGACCACCTCCACCACAGTTTTGTACCATGTACTTCAGCCATAACCTTTGGGTCCCTAAGCGCCAACCCTCCCTGCTCCTTGGGTCGGTAGATGCCTTCCGAGCTTACCAGGGAAAATGTCTTTCACCTCCCTAGCACCCCAAAGGAAATTTCTTTGTAGAATTCTTATTTCATGAAGAAAAGACTTAGGAGTCGATAGGATTCAAGAAGAGATAGATTGGCATTTCCTAAAGAACCGCTTTTACCAGAACCAACCGACTGGGGAGGTTTAAAGGTCAAAGGACCCAACTAGAGAGCCATTGTTTCATTCTGTTAAGGAGTTCCTACCATGAGACTTTTTTCAACTCCCTTACCCCAAGGGGTACTCCCAAGTATTTTGAAGGCATCACCCCTAGAGAGAAACCTAATATCCTAACAATATCCCCCTGGACAGTTGGTGCAGTATTCATAAAAAGGACTTGGGATTTATTGGGATTGACTGCCAGGCCTGAAGCCTTAGCAAAGAGGTTTAGACTCTTTTTGAAGCTTTGAGCTTCTTTGAATGAAGGGTACCCCATGAGCATGGTGTCATCCATGAAATGCTGGTATGTCTAGGGGTCCATTCCATCATGGACCTTGAGCCCCCGTAACTCCCCATTCCCTGCTTGAGACTGAATAAGGTGACTCAAACCTTCTGCCATCAGAATGAAGAGAAAAGGATACAGAGGGTCCCCTTGTCTGATGCCTCCGGAGGGTTGAAACACTTTGGTTTGGGAGTCATTCAGCAGGATATTGAAGAAAGGAGTTGTTACCAGGCCCATAACCCACTCCACCCATTAAGGACTGAAGCTAAAGGCCTCAAGCATCTTGTCCATGTATTTCCAGCTTAGTTTGTCATAGGCCTTCGCAATATCAAGTTTGATCATCATGCCTGGTCATCCGATACTTTTCAGGGAATGAAGCACCTCATGGACAAGGATGACTCCATCCAAAATATGCCTTCCTTCCACAAACCCTGACTGTTCAGGGTTGATAAGGATAGGGAGGAGTGGTTTTCAGATAGTTTGCTATTACCTTAGAATTAATCTTGTAAATAACATTTCACAAGGCTATGGGTCTGAATTTATCACGGCTATATGCACCTACCTCTTTAGGGATTAGAGTAAGAAGAGTTGCGCTGAAAGCTTTGAGTACTCCTCTCTTACTCCTGGATTCTTCAACAATCTCCAGCACCTCCTCCTTGACCAAATCCAAGAAATGGTGGAAGAAATTTGAGGTGAAGCCATCCAACCCAAGGGCTTTCCCAAGAGCCATTTAGTGGATAACTTCCTCAACCTCCTACATAGAAAATATCTTAAGGAGCATTTCATTGTTCTCTTTGGTCACGGTCCTAGGGATCAGATCAGTAATCCTGGTTATGGATCTCCCTCTATTGCCTCCATCCTCGCAGAGGATATCAGAGAAGTGTTGGGTATGCTCCTCCTCTATTTCCCTTCAAGTCTCCACCCTACTTCCATCTGACTTCTTGAGCTTGTGGATTCTTGAGCTATTTATATTCTGGAGGACCGAGTTGTGGAAGAATTTAGTATTCCTTTTCACCTCCTAAATCCATTTAACCCTAGAATTTTGTTTCCAGAAAAACCCCTGCTGCCTTTCCCTGGCCTCTATCTGACATAAAAGATCCTTCTCCTTGAGCTTCATGTTCTCATCCCACCTCTCATCCATCCCCTTCTTATTGATAAGTTCAATTTAGCTTATCAACCTTTTTTTGTCCTCAAAGATATTTCCAAACTCTTCCCTGTTCCACGTGCAAATTTTGGCCTTAAGGGCTTTGAGTTTCTGTTGGAAACAATACATTATTGTACCCATGGGGGGGACCATTTCCTGGCACCATTGGGTGACCAACTTCTTAAAGTCCTTATGATAGCTTAAATCTAAATGGTTTGCTCAGGGTAGTGTTTTGCCAATCCCAGTTGAGGCAGATAAGCCAATGATTTGAGCCAGATGCAAGGAGAATGTCAACCCTTATTTCCCTTGTACCTTGTACAATGGTTTTAGAGACCATGAATCTATCAATTCGCAAGGCAACCAAGTTTTCACCTCCATGTTTGTTATTCTAGGTGAACCAACCATTGCCCGTCTCCATATCTATCACAGGGATTTGGGTCAAGAAATTGTAGAAAGCCTCCCGATACTTGTCTAGGGATCATATGCCCCCTTTCTTTTTCCCTAGATCGGTGACAAGATTAAATTCCCCTCCTATTACCCAGTTCCCTGTCACTGTTAGACTCTTGACCCATCCTAAGAAATCCAAGAAAGCTTGTTTATGAGGAAAGGCACTAGGGCCATAGATATTCATTAGGGATCCTTTAGTTCTTAACTTCAGCAGTTGGAAGTCTGCAATTAGTGCAAATAGGTTATCTTTCCAATCCGTGATATCCACAATGATTGGTTTCCATAAGAGTGTAATCCCATCAGCCATTCCAGCAGCATCAAGAGCCATGGATATACTACCCTTCCAGATCCGCTCCCTAGTTTTTCCATTATTTAAGAATTGAACTTAGTTTCTTGAAGGAAAAGAATATCCTGTTTCTATTGCTTAATCTTCCTAGCTAGAGTATTCCACTTTCTGGGATGATTACATCCCCTTATATTCCAAGATATTATCTTCATTGACAATCTTTATTAACCTCAGAAAAGGCCACCCTGATTGTGGGGTATTGACCTGATTCGAATGAGTTTAACACCTACCTCCTACATGTGTTGCTTGTTTGTTTTCCTTCCCCTTCACATTTCTTCTTCTGGGGATTTCCTCTTGCTACCTTTTTATGGGTCTAGCTCAATCCCCAGGTTCTGGTGTGCTCTTGTTCTGAGAATGGCCTTTTGGAGAAGTTCTAATTGCCTTCTGGAGACATAACCATTTCCCTTCTTTCTGCATTCTGCTTTGATTGCATCCAGATCCAACTCCGCCAAATCCATTTCTTCAGCCTCGTTCTCCTTAGCTCCTTCCATCGGATTTTGGTGCTCCTCTTCCTTCTCTGTCTCCTTGATTTTTTCGGTTAGTTTCCCCTGGTCTTCCTTATCCTCAGAGGTTCCTTCTTCATGTCGCCCCTTTCCCAGGAAATCAAGGGGATTGTTGGAGCTGGGGTCTATAACCATGGGGTCTTTCCTTGTCTTAGAGGGGCCTCCTCCTTTACTTCTTCTCCTGTTCTTTACCTGAGTGAATCCTTCCCTATCAGGCTTGCCACCCTGCCACTAATTAGGGTTGGTCGATTGCTTGGACATATTTGGGAAATCCCTCCCTAGGTGACCATATTCATGATAGTGCCGGCAACAAAAATTCAGTTGTTCATAGTCTATCAGTTAAATCCATTTATCATCCTCCCAGTTTAGGCTAATCGCTTCTGGGATTTCCTTTAATAGACCGAGATAAACACAAATGCGAGCAAAATTTGTGTATCATTGGGATTTGGTTTGCTCAGCCACCTTCACAAATTATCCTAGGGTATTACCAATATCCTTCAGGGTATCCATATCCAAAAATTCATTGGGTAATGAGAAAAGATGGATCCAAATTAAGGCAACCATTGAATCTTCATTTTCCGGATTGAATCGTTCTCTCCAGGGTTTAAGATATAACCCAACCGAAAAAAATAAATATGGGCCTCCCTCCAGCATTCTATCCTTGTCTTCTTGATTGAGAAATATTATTGCGAAGAAACCTTTAGACTCTAGTTGTAAATCTAGTGTCCTAGGTGTGTGCAAGAAGTTGAGGGTCTCTTTTGGCACGTTAGATGCAATACAAAACTGAAAAAACAGGCATCCATCAACTTGCATCGATATTTTTAGACACTTACACAATGAATCTTGTGATCAGTAAAAAACAAGAAATGTAGGAAATTGAATGACCTTTCCAAATATATATTTTTTTTCTATTGAAAATGCTGTTAACTATATAAAGTTAGATAAATTTTAACGGGCACTTTTTATTTTTTGGACAAATTATAAGTTATATGTTTTTGTGGGTGCAACGTTTGAGTGTCTAAATGATGGAATAAACTTACGAAAACTAGTATACATATAGAGAACATATAGGACTAGTGCACGACTATTTTTCCAATAATAAAAATAATATTTTTGATTTTTTTTTTAATTATCTAAGAGATCAAACCTCGAAAACGGTACGTCAATTGTGGGTGCAGCATTTGAATGTCTTAATGCAATTATTTGGAAATGGTTTTTTTATAGCATGTAGAGGTTGGTGTTCTTTAGTGCACCATACAATTTTTTTTTTTAAATGGTTGAGAAACGAAAGAGATATGGACGAAACACTACCAGTGTGTTTTTTAAGTTGAGGAGTGATGATAGAAGATAAATAAGAAAAAAATAGAAAAAATTATGTATTCTTGTTAAAATTTACATATTTAGAATCTGCAAAAAAAACCATATCTGTTTCTAAAATCTCATAAAAAATGGAGGTGTGCAGCATAATCAGACGAACCGCTAAACATGAGCATATTGAAAATATGGATATAACGCTGAATTTGCCATGGTTTATCATACTCCAAGGCACAGGCATGTTGAATCCGAAGAAAAGTACAAAGCAGACACATAGGCATAGGAATTCCATGAAAGCATGGGTGAAGGCTCGGCCTTATCATTTGGAGGGAATAAATTTTTGAATTTACAATACACGAGCGCGATTTAATTATACAAAACGTGTGCACGTTATAGAGAAACAAAACGCGTGCACATTATAGAGAAACAAAACACGTGCGCGTTATGTTCATATAAATCACGTGCGCATTTGTTAAAACCAAAAATAGTGTTCATCATCATTTTAATCTTCTTCGTCATCTTCAACTTCATGATCATCATCTTCAACTTCATGATCATCAACATCATGAACATGATCATCACCATCGTCGTCATCAACATCATCATCATCATCACCTTCCTCATCATCTTCATCATCATCATCAACATGATCATCATCTTCATTACTTTCATATTCATCTTCATCATCATCATCAACATGATCATCATCTTCATTACCTTCATATTCATCTTCATCATCATCATCATCATCACCTTCCTCATCATCATCATCATCATCATCATCACCATCGCCATCATCATTATCCTCATCCTCATCATCATTATCATCATCCTCATCCTCATCCTCATCCTCATCATCATTATCATCATCCTCATCCTCATTGTCATCATCAGCTTCATCATCACCATCATCATCATCATCATCATCAACATCATGAACATCATCATCACCATCGTCATCGTCATCATCATGAACATCATCGTCATCACCATCGTTGTCATCATCATCATCATCATCCTCATCATCATCACCTTCCTCATCATCAACATCACCATCACCATCATCATCAACATCGCCATGATCATCATTATCATCTTCATCATGTTCATCTTCACCATCATCACCTTCATCATCACCATCGTCATCATCATCATCATCACCATTGCCATCATCATCATCAACAACAACAACATTATCACCATCGTCGTCATTGTCATCATCATCACCATCATCATCACCTTCATCATCCTTATCATAATCGTCACCATCAACATCATGAACATCATCATCATCATCCTCATCATCATCATCATCATCACCATCATCTTCATCATCATCACCATCATCATCACCATCGTCATCATCATCATCAACACCATTTCCATCATTGTCATCATCATTGTCATCATCACCATCAACATCATGAACATCGTCATCATCATCCTCATCATCATCCTCATCCTCATCACCATCAACATCATGAACATCATCATCATCATCATCAACAACATCATCATCATTCATCATCATCATCATCATCATAATCATCATCCCCATCAACATAATGAACATCATCATCCTCATCCTCATCATCATCACCTTCATCATCATCATCATCGCCATCCTCATCATCATCATCTCCAACAACATCATGAACATCATCATCATCATCATCCTCATCATCATCCTCATCCTCATCATCATCATCATCATCACTGTCAACATCATGAACATCATCATCGTCATCCTCATCATCATCATCACCTTCATCATCATCATTATCATCATCATCATCAACATGATCATCATCATCACCATCATCATCGCCATCATATTCAACTTCATCATCATCATCATCATCAACATGATCATCATCATCACCATCAACACCATGAACATCATCATCACCATCGTCGTCATCAACATCATCATCATCACCACCATTGTCATCATCATCATCATCAACATGATCATCATCGTCATTATCTTCATATTCATCTTCATCGTCATCATCATCATCACCATGATCATTGATCATCGATCATCGTCATCAACATCGCCATGTTCATCATCATCCTTATCATAATCATCACCATCAACATCATCATCATCATCATCATCATTACCATCATCATCATCATCATCATTCATCATCATTCATCATCACCATCAACATCGTGAACATCATCATCCTCATCATCATCACCATCATCACCTTCATCATTGTCATCATCATCATCATCAACATCATGAACATCATGAACATCATCATCATCCTCATCATCATCATCACCATCATCATCATGAACATCATCATCATCATCATCCTCATCATCATCATCATCATCATCCTCATCCTCATCCTCATCATCATCACCATCATCACCTTCATCATCGTCATCATCATCATCATCAACATCATGAACATCATGAACATCATCATCATCCTCATCATCATC
>LPNX010096057.1:21999-49284 GCA_001517045.1 Pseudotsuga menziesii
CAGAATAGACTGGGTCTTTGGAAAACATCCTCTTGGACCAGACCTTGTTCCCATCCCTTCTCCATCCTTCTTTCCGTTTTCATTCCACATTTCCCCGCCCTCGGGCCCCAGGCCTCGTGGGTCCAGACCTTCCATCAGCTCAAACCTAGGGGATTTGCATCCCCCCGACTCACCTTCCTCATGCTGACCTATGCGACCCAGCCCTAGTTCGCGAACACAGACAAACCCTCGTCAAATGGCTCCGCTCTCCTCAAGGTATGTTGTCTCAAAACAATTAAAATTACCACTTATCAGAAATTTTATGTTGACATGTACCTACTAAAGATGATTTTTTAAACATCATTGTTCATTAATTAAATTAAATAAAATTTAATGTATATACCTTAGAAAGTACAATAGGAACATAATCATATATATATATATATATATATATATATATATATATAACCGTCTCTTAATATTGTATACTACTAACCACTTAATGACTTACTTACCTTATTATTAAATTACTAAGATTCCAGTGATATGGGAAAACAACATTTATTTAAATAAAATTTATTTTAAAGCAAACATTTTGATGCTACAACCCCATCAAATGTAATTGAAAGAAAAACATATATGTTGGACAAGAAGGATAATTCAATTCGTTGAAAATGATCCACATCTATTTGGTGGCCGACTTAAATGCGTGTGTTATCAAAGATCCCTCAACCTCAACCGACACTTGTGACTTAGGGACTGTTCGAGTCTCATCATTATTATATATATACAAACTCAAATATCGTTTGAATATAACAAAGTTTTAGCTTGTACTCTGCATATAGTGATCTGGTTTTGCGGTTAACGATCTGACACAGGAAAAAGTTTACTGTGTGATCGAAATTTCTCTCTTCTACTTTCATTGGTTGTGTTTTGCATTCAACTGTTACCACAAAATGGAAATGGAAATCAAGACTGAAACGGTGGTGCCAGAGAGATATTTGGACGTCATTACCTGGGAGTTTGCTTACGATCCTGTTCGATTGCCGGTCGACCAAGATCCCACCCAGAGTCTCTATGACAGAAAAACTTTAGAGATCATTTGGGAAACCAAGTGTGAAGCACAGAACCCGTATACGAGACAATGGTTCAACGCTAAAACTGCTATTCCCCTAACCGTATTGAGGCGGGAAATGGAAGAATACATTAAACTCCATCACTTTTCCGCGTCTGATGGTGCAGAGTTAGATGTAATTGAGGAATATGCAAAAGTTTTAGAAGAGGGGGAAATGAAGCAATATTTGAAAATATTAGAGAAATCTTTGTTAGAAACATTGACGACCAAAAAACAGTGTACAACAATGTGGAAGAAGATTAATCTATTACGCATGTACTGTCAGTTTCATAGTAGGAACATCGAAACTTTCAGATCTTTAGATGGCTTCGAATATTTGAACCAACTCATCCTTCAAACAACGATCCTTCTGTATAGCCCCTCGGTAGAAATGGACATTAAAGAAGCTGCAAAAGATGTCTATAAAGAAATCGCCAGGACGATTGATGTCATCGATCTGAAGCCAGTGGACATAGATAATCTAGAAGAAGGAAATGTCTTCACCATGGGGTATATTTTAATGATAAATCATGTTTCTCGCCATGCAACAAGTTATATGAAATTCGAATCCCTTGTGTTGCGATTGTTTTGGAAGGGTTTTGATGAGCTGAATGAGCAAGTTCGGCAAATAATTGGAGAATTTGATTATAGATTTTATTTACACACTATCGGTTCCTTCATTCTTACACTAAAATTTTCTGATGAGAGGAATGCAAACGATATCAGCAGTGAAGACTTGAATCACGGCATTTCTATTTTGAAAAGAACCTGGATCACATACTCAGATTTGGATAGTCCAGTTCTTTTACAAGTACTCGTTAATGCTGTAATTCTGTGCATCGCTAGAGAAATTGATAGATTAGAAGATACGGAAGGTCTTTGCGAGGGACATCTCGTTGAAGCCAAAGCAGAGGGGCGGCATAATTCTGAAGCTCTTGATAAGGGACTTTGTCTTGTCACAGATATACTCATCAAATTAGACCCATCAGCTACTGAAATCTTGCAAGGAGCTGTGAATATAGTAGAAGAGGTCGTTCGTATGTTTAAACATTTTACTCGTGAGGATGATGAAAATGGGGATCCACAATATTTGAGTAGTGCAGAGTTTTGTGCGAAGAAAGGATGCACAATATTTGAGTGCTTTCACTCGAGAATTGCACAACTTGGATTGGGTGTCAGCACAGCTATAAGGAATATGGGAGGACCTTCTTTGGACACTCAAGTTTTGCTTGAATTTGTCAAACCGGGAAGTACCAGTTCATCCTGAATGTGAAGAGGTTTTTTGCTAAATGGGTGAGTGATTTTAAGCTACTTGTTTTCCATCACTTGAAGTATAACGTACTACAAGTCCATTAAAAATTCTCAGTGGATTGTGTGACCTATTATCCATCTATGAAACCTGAATCATTCGATCTCTTTTCTTGCTTTTATTTATTTTACAGGGAGAAATAATTTTTTTTTTACTTTTAACTTGTGTGACGGAAATGAATTTTTTATTATTTTTTAATTTAAATAATAATTTTTATTTAGTTTTAATTTTTTATTTTATGAAATAATATAAATTTTTTATTATTTTTATTAACAATTACCAGTCCACCAAATAGAATGGCTCCATACTATCCTTACCTTTAATAAAGTAATTCATTATGAACTAAATGATTTCATATGAGTGGGCATGATTTTTTTATTTTTTTTAATGTAAATAATTATTTTTATTTAGTTTTAATTTTTTATTTTATGAAATAACATAAATTTTTATTAGTTATTACCGAGTCCACCAAATAGAATGGCTCCATACTACCCTTATGGAAGTAATTTATTGTGAACTAAATGATTCCATATAGCACCCATGTAGATTTACCTTTGTGTATATTGACATTGGTTCAATGGAACTTCCACTAAAACCATTTCTAATTAAATATGCAAGAGACTCTTAGTGCTTACTTTAGCCCATATAATTCCTTTTTCAATCTATACACTTTGTTTGCATGTCCACTAACTTTATAATGAGGTGGTTGTTCTACATACACTTGTTTTTCCAAATATTTATTTAAAAATGTTGATTTCACGTCAATTTAATACACTTTCTAGTTATTTTGAGCTGCAATTGACAATACAAGTAAAATTGTATCAAGTCTTGCTTTAGATGCACATGTTTCATTATAGTCAATTTCAAGTTGTTGACTAAATCCTTATGGAATAAGCCCCATCTTAGGCTTTACAACTTCTCCACCTACATTTAGCTTTGACTTATAAATCCACGTGACATGTATATAGTCTTTGTGAACATCATGTGAACATCATATGTGCAACCATGTAGATGTGTATCATCATAATGCAACAAAGGATTTTGCTGCAAATGTAAAGAATATGGTTCTCTAGTCATTTCATCATCAAAAGGAGAGATAGGAATCTCACACTCCTCGTGTGGCACCCTAAAAAAGAAACCTTTCACCCATACTTCATTAGCATGAATGCTGAAAAATATGGAAGTGTAGGATTTAGGAGAAAGAACCAACTCGCCCAAATGATCATAAAGTGAAAAATTTCCACCCTATCAAGGCTCCATAGGGGTATTATTATGCATATCCCTCCAAAGTGTGAGACTTTCCTCATATTTTGGTTCCAAGGTAGTGGAATCATGCACTTCTTCCAAAAGGTGTAACCATTATCAAGAGGAAGATCAAGTTCCTCTTCTACCACAACAAGTGATTGGATCTCATCAAGATCACATTCAAACACATCAAGAACCTTCAATTTTCCATTTTCCTCCTAATACATCATGTCATGAGAATCCTCCAAGCAATTCCCCTTATGACAATCTAAAACATAGGAGGGAGAACATGAAGTATCTTGCAACCTATAAAGAAGTTTCTTATTTTGAACTTTTAGATTATGAAAATCCTCATTATTATTCAAGTATTCTTCATGTAACCATTCATTAATCTCAACCAACTTGTTTCTATAAAAAATAAAATACATGAAATTACCTTCGATGTTGCACATTGCTCTTTGAGTCTTCTCCATGTCTTCAAGGAAGGATGACTCCTCCAATGAAGAATATTTCCAACAATAATTTGAAACCAATGGTGGTGTCATGGAGTATGCTAAGGGATTCAAGTATATTCCTTCACTCATATTCAAAAACCCTTCAATGAAGTATGGTTTATGAGAGAAATCCTCATCTTCTTCTTTCTTCTTGATTTGATCAACTTCTTGAAGCTGAAGTGGTGATGGGGAATTCAATATTAGTTCTTCTTTATCTGATACAAGGTCTTCATATTCATGCTTATGAGAATTTTCTCTTTCAACAACATTCTCAAATATGATCTCTAGGATCAATAGTTACTCCTTCACATTTCAAGGATCCATCGGGATATTTGATTTGTACAACCCCTATCAATAAGGATTGCAATCTTATCTTCACTTCCATCTTCATGTTCTTCTCTACAATCACCTTGAGGTGATTGATGCTCCACTTCATGAGTCTTTGCTTCTTCATTTAATGATGTATCTAGGCTCTTTCCATCTTCTTTAGGATGAAATTAATTCAACACCCACACCATGTGGTCCAAAAACGTGTTTATACTTTCCTCATTTACAGAGGACATATCTCTACTCTTTTCACAAGTAGGTTGATTTTTACTCCTTTCATGCTCCTCGAAACTGGTCGATGGCCTATTTTTCCTTAGAGATCACATCTACAATAGTAGGCATGTATCAAAACACCTAATCAACAAATTCTTCAAAAATAATGGTCTTATGTGTCTCTCCCATCAAAGCAAGATATGATTGATATTGTTGGGGAAAAGTTTTACATGTTTCTCTCAAGCTTTCTAATCCATTCATATGAGTAGTTCGTGGTGGTTTGGCACATACATCTTAAAGATACACAAGGTCATAATAATAACTCTCATCCCTTATGAAATTGTAAGAAGTGTTGAAAGATGGAAACTCTTCCTCATACCATTCACATTATTCTTCATATTTCTCATAATCATGTTTAGAGGAGTCATCATAATAGTAAGATATGGCTGCAACATTTTCTTCAATGGATGGTCTTAATGCACAAATGCAACTAAAAGAAAATACCAGTCTTGGTTTTGGAATTTAAGAATGGTCATTTGTATTTTGGTGGATTAAATCTATTGAAAAGAATGAATATGGTGAGAGGAATACCATGCATTGAGAAACTTGCAAGCTCATGCAGTTAAAAAATATGCCACCTCTTTCTTATGTGTCTTGTCTTTCTTCTACATTTGTTATTTGACATAGAAACATGTGATTTAAATGTATTTTCTAATGTGTTATCATCATACTGGAACATGCTTGACTCATGCGACGCTAGTGAACTTGAAAATTCCTCAAGTGACAATTGAGTCGGGTCCTTATCTTCCTCTATGAATACCACCATAGATTCAAACATTTTTTGCATACTCCTAAGCAGCTTTTCTACATTTTTTCTTTATCAAGGATGTATCTACCTTGTAACCTCAGTTGAATTACTACATTATTTACATGACCCATAAAATATTCAAGTGTGTATGATGTTAGACACTGAGAGGGGGGGTGAATCATTGTGAAGCAATATTTAAAACTTTTCTTAGCTTATCAACTATCAATTCATCATACGATTATTCTGCTAATCTCTTAATCATTTCATAAGCATATTTCACTTCATCATTCACATATCAAAAGCATTTGAATCATCAAGAACCATAACACAAAAGAACACAACACCATATAATTTTGTAGTCTTTTTGTATTAGTTCTGGTTCAGCTACAACCGTTAGGTAAAATCAGCACCTATTGATATGAAGAGCACCTACTCTGCATCTAGGACCCTGCCTCGTTTTCTTAGACCTTGCTAAGAAGGGTTTGAGGAATCCTAACCTCAAAATCAAGACAAGCTTGCACTTACAATTAAATATTATTGTTACATCAACTCATCAATCACTTGTCTCTTTAATCTGCTGTCAACTGTCTCAGCTCATGCTCATCTGCTCATCATTAACGCTACTCACTGCTGCTCTGATAATCATTCTTCACTACTGGTCATCTTCTCCTTGCTGCAACTCTAGGTGATACTTCTGAAGATTGTCACCAACATCATTGTCTCCTTCACTTTGTCACTGATCATAACTTGACAAAGCTGAGCATGTCAAGTGATCAAGGAAGCCTTCTATACAGACACAGATATGCCATCAATTCTCTTCATTGCTGAGTCATTTACTGCTGCAAAATATCCTCTAATCAATACTTATTCTGCTGGTCAACTCAGCTGATTAATCTTTGATCATCATTCTTTACTGCTGCTCTCATTAGTTGTTCATCATCATTCTGTCGGGAAGACCATAACCATGAATACATAATGATGTCCATCAAATTGCTATCAGCAGCATTATCATATCAATTTGCTCATCATCTGTTGTTCAAGATGCCACATATCAACATGTCTTCTGCTGAGAGTACATTCCATACTGCTGTAGGTGTATTACAGCAGTCACTGTCAAGCTGTCATATAAAGATGTTGTAACTGTTGCATCACTTATCACTTCAACAAAGTCTGCTCTCAAGATCAGCTTAGGTCTTCATGATCTTTGACTGGGCATCAACCCTGCATTGTGCTTTCTACTGCTTAGTTTCATAACAAGATATGTATGCCACTCTTCAAACTTGGGCTGCAACTGATGTTGAAGATGACCTTCAAATCAGACTTAGTACTGCTGAGAACAAGTCAGTTCATGACTAGGGCATCATCCTTATTCAAAGGTAAGGTATGTGCATTCAAATGAATTCTCAATACACTGTTGCACATGCCAGTCAACAAGTGGCCTATCTATAATGTAAATAAGACATCATGCTATCAAAGATATCTGCTTTAGGGAGGCTGTTCTGTTACTTTCTTTTCAATCCTGAATGTTGTTACTAATTACTTATATCTGTTCCAGATTTACTACAATGCACCCAAATCACTTCTATATTTGCTAATCATATGTCACTGGTATCCAAAAATATCCAAGACTCATATGTTCAAATAAGTGATTTTATTGGCACTTGTTTATCCAATATAAAGACAACTCTTGAATTCTTGAATCAATTATTGTTTCAGACTTTTGAAAAGTAATTTATACTTACTGGAGCTGGATGCATGAAGACATGTTCTTGAAGACTTGGAATGATACCTCAGTTAAGGCTTCTTCTGGATCCCAAAGTTCAGAGCACTCTCCTGTGGCTGTCACTGTAGGATTGAAATCAAGGTTGTATATTTATGTGCAACAAAGTTCTGACTTCGGATGGCTGCCTTTAATGGTGTAACCCTTCCCTTTGTTTTTCAAACTTCATTTCTATTGCAGTAATCGCAACACCTCTTACACAACATTTTGGATTTTTCAAATTCCATACCACTCATATTAGATCAATGTTCACATTCAAACTTAAACAATAACTCTGAAAACCATTCCAGTCCCATGATGGACACCAACTAACATACATTAGCAGTCAAGTCACTCCAGTAAGATAGCAGACCAAGAAACATTAGATCATAAGGTAGTATACACAGGCCATATAACTTAGATTGCATACTACACAAAACTCAGGACTATCTCAGACCTCAAACAGTGTAGCAGAGGTCACAGCTTGTGCAAACAGGCTCAAGCAAAAGGCCCAAACAAGTCATGGTCTGCCTCAGTAAGAACATAGCCCACTAAACATGTTACAACAGCCTTAGATGACTGAGCAATAGGTCACAGCTATCACTTAGCAGGATGAACAGTCATGGCATAGTCCTATCATCCCAGAGAAGGTGGTTTAGATCTAGCATCCCACAAAAGTGACGGTTCAGATCTAGATGCCTCAACATACACAAATTTTCAAAGAAATTGAAATAGTCAAACTTAGTCAGAATCCACGCCCAAAATCAGAGGAGGAGGAGCTAGGTTTTGAGACAGTCTTAACGCAGCTTTTGACTATGGAAAGTTCCATATCCATTCTTAATCTTGGGTGACCCCCAACTTACTTTCTATTGATCGATCTCACGATATGGTTGAAAAAATAGGCTGTCTAAAAGTTAAAGAACTAGCAGCAATAGTCAGCAGTTTTAAAGCACCGTGTGTGGATGCAATAGCAGATGGCCTTCCACATAAGTCTTCACACAAAAAATCAACGCTGCAATAGCTCCATTTCTTCAACACTGTTAGTTTGATGGTCTTCAAAACTAGCACTTGGTGTAGTAGTATCTTCACGCACAACAGAGAGGCGTGGGACTTCCACGAACGTACATTTTAGTTGTAGCTCTAGTCTTCAAAGTCTTCTAACCATCATACTCATACTTTCCTCAGACCAGCGAGAGAGAGAAAACTTTCAGAATACTCCCACGCATCCAACTTCAAAAAGATGCTTCAGTAAAACCCCAAAAATTAGAGAGAAAAAGAACTTCAAAAGACTGTGGCTACCTCAGTAGCTTATACCCGAATTTCCTCAGAGCATTCCACCAAAATTTCACCGTACAAAATGAGAATGTGATAGGGGTATATATACTAAATTTTCACCATAATTTCGGGGCCGACATGCAAATATTTATTTTAATTCTAAGCTGACTTGCTATATCTGACTTTGGATTTGAAGCCGACCTCATATATTTTATTGGGCCGTCATACCAAAGATTGAATTATACTTTAGTTTTAATTTTTGGGCCGACTTTCTTAAACTTTTTGCTTTTAACTTCCAACACATTAGCTTGTCATTGCAAGTCATTTTTTCATTCGCAATGTTCAAATCATCAAGATCTGATCTATCAGCTAGGTAAACTCCAGCAAATACCATATGTTTTGCTGCCGTGAAACCAAGAAGGGGTTGAATAACACTTCGAACATTGTGGCAGTTTGGGATTTGACGGTAATTCCTCTTTCCCTCTCCACCTCAAATGCAAGTCCATGTTGGCATCAATGACAATTTCATCAACAATCTCCCCCTTTGTCATTGATGACAACAACTCATGCTCCCCCTATGAGCATGCTCCCCTTTTGTCTTCATCTCTCCCTTTGTTTTCATTTCTCCCCCTTTGGCATCAATGGCAAAGGTTGTCCACATACTTGTGTCTGAGATCTTTGATCACTGTTGACTGCTCCCCCTGTCAATATGCACAATCCTAGGACCTGTCTGTATACCTGGAGTAACCATCCTTTCTCCTTTGAGTTCATTCTCCAACCTCATGAAATCAAGGTGTGCTAAGGTCTTTGAGAGACCTTACACTTGGCTTGCCATATGGCATCCATCCTCCCTGCTTTGCTCAGCTTCTCCTATCTGCAACTGCTCGGTCTTCCTCATCCATACCTTCTTCTTGACATCTGTCCTTTGAGCATTTGTTCCTTCATTTGTACTGGCTTTCCTTGATGAGTTGTCTAGGTAACTTCTCAAGGATTGTTTTCATATACTCCAACAATCTTGAGCTTTGTGCCCAAGGCCACTGCAACTATAACACCTCATCGTATGACAATGTGCAGCAATGTGACCGACATTGTTGCATGACCAACATCTGACTGAGCTGTTGGAGCTTCCAACACTTCTTTGATCAACTTCATTTCTCCATGCCTAAGAGTGTCCTTGACTGTAGACATTTTTCTTCTGATCTTCAAATCTTCTTGTTGATATGTATGGAGTGCTCCTTCTTGGTTGACTTCTTTGATTAGCACATTCATGGGCTTTGTGTCCAAACCCACTGCAGGTGTAGCATCTCAATGTGTGACATGTGGCAGCAACATGTCCGAATTGATTGCATGTCCAACATCTAACTGAGTCATTGGGGCTTCCAGCCCTTCTTCTTCCATGGAATCTACAATCCATAGCCTTATGACCAAAGTTAGAACAAAAATAACAATAACCATTGAAGCCACTTTCATACCTGGGTCTTGTAGTTGTTTCCTTTATGAAGTTGCTTTGATGAACAGACCTAAGTCCTTGTTTCATATTTGAACTTCCAAAATCCTTGATGTCATGTGCAGGTGCTTGGGGAGCAGCTTTGGACATTGATTGACCTGCTTCTAGAGACCAAGTGTCATCTTCAGGTTTTCTTTGTTATTCTTGTAACCAAGACCAGTTTTGTCGAGTGGAGATCTTTGGCAATCTAAGATCTTATCTAGGACAATTGAATTGTCCTGGAGCTTGACCAAGGCTTCGTTCTTCTTACCTATCTTCCTGAGACCAACTATCTCCAATTCCAGCTTCTGGACTGTCTCCTCCTTTTCTTCTAGCTGACTCTTCAAGATTTCTTCTATCCTCTTGGCTTCCTCCAGTTGAGTCTTCAAATCATGATTTACCTCTCTAATTTATTCAATCTCTTGAGCAGACTTTTTTTATTCTTCCTTTTGACTGATCAATTCAGTCTTTAATTGTTCAACTTTAGCATCCTTATCTTTCATTTGATCTCGCAACTCTTTGTCCTTGTCTTTGATCTTTAGAAGCAACACTTTAATTGACATGGTCTTCTACTGATATTCATTCAAGGAGTCCAAGATTTCCTTTTTGAACTTCGTGAAATCACTCTGGTTCAGATTTACTGTGTTTAGGAACCAATTGGCTCTAAGATCAATATTTAGCAGCGTGAGATGTATTTGATGTGCAGTATTTGATATCCTTTCATCATCTTCTGTAAGAACCTTCTCAATTTCATCACACAATCTATCATCATAATCACAAGAGTCCATACCTTTACTAGAGTCCTCTTCTTGTTTATCTTCTTCTTGATTTAGCTCTTCTGGGGGCTTCTCTTCTGATTTTTTATCTATCTTTTTAGGTTCTGGTCTTGCCTTCTGCTAATCACTCTTCATCTTCAACCATATTTCTTTTGCCGAAGTGTACTCTCCTACACTTTCCTTCACTGAGCTAGGAAGTCCATCCATGAGGAACTTCAAGGTTGTAGTGTTGTCCTTCTTCGCTTCCTTCTGTGCAGCTGGTTTTCCTTTCTTGTTTGATGGAGCAGGTGGATTGATGACAATTTCCCAAATACCAAACTTCTTCAGACAAGCCTTCATTTTGCTCCTCCAACTAAAATAATATACAATATCAAGTACAGGCACGTCATTGCTTGATGACTCTTTCATTTTCTCCATTGTGTCTAAGGATCTCCTTCAAGATTGCTAGGCTCGTGATGAAGGCTGACTCTGATACCAATTGTTAGACACTGAGAGGGGGGATGAATCAGTGTGAAGCAATATTTAAAAATTTTCTTAGCTTATAAACTATCAATTCATCATACGATTATTCTGCTAATCTCTTAATCATTTCATAAGCATCTTTCACTTCATCATTCACATATCAAAAGCATTTGAATCATCAAGAACCATAACACAAAAGAACACAACACCATATAATTTTGTAGTCTTTTTGTATTAGTTCTGGTTTAGCTACAACTGTTAGGTAAAATCAGCCCCTACTGATATGAAGAGCACCTACTCTGCATCCAGGACCCTTCCTGGTTTTCTTAGACCCTGCTAAGAAGGGTTTGAGGTATCCTAACCTCAAAAGCAAGACAAGCTTGTATTTACAATTAAAGCTTATTGTTACATCAACTCATCAATCACTTGTCTCTTTAATCTGCTGTCAACTGTCTCAGGTCATGCTCATCTACTCATCATTAACGCTACTCACTGCTGCTCTGATCATCATTCTTCACTGCTGGTCATCTTCTCGTTGCTGCAACTCTAGGTGATACTTCTGAAGATTGTCACCAACATCATTGTCTTCTTCACTTTGTCACTAATCATAACTTGACAAAGCTGAGCATGTCAAGTCATCAAGGAAGCCTTCTATACAGACACAGAGATGCCATAAATTCTCTTCATTGCTGAGTCATTTACTGCTGCAAAATATCATCTAATCAATACTTATTCTGCTAGTCAACTCATCTCATTAATATTTGATCATCATTCTTAACTGCTGCTCTCATCGGTTGTTCATCATCATTCTGTCAGGAAGACCATAACCATGAATACATAATGTTGTCCATAAAATTGCTGTCAGCATCATTATCATATCAATCTGCTCATCATCTGCTGTTCAAGATGCCACATATCAACATGTCTTCTGCTGAGAGTACATTCCATACTGTTGTAGGTGTATTACAGCGGTCACTGTCAAGCTGTCACATAAAGATGCTGTAACTGTTGCATCACTTATCACTTCAAAAAAGTTTGCTCTCAAGATCATCTTAGGTATTCATGATATTTGACTGGGCATCAGCCTTGCATTGTGCTTTCTACTGCTCAGTTTCATAACAGGCTGTGTATGCCACTCTTCAAACTTGGGCTACAACTGATGTTGAAGATGACCTTCAAATCAGACATAGTACTGCTGAGAACAAGTCAGTTCATGACTAGGGCATCATCCTTATTCAAAGGTATGTGCATTCAAAGGTATTCTCAATACACTGTTGCACATGCCAGTCAACAAGTGGCCTATATATAATGTAAATAATCCATCATGCTATCAGAGATATCTGCTTTAGGGAGGTTGTTCTATTACTTTCTTCTTAATCATGAATGCTATTACTAATTACTTATATTTGTTCCAGATTTACTACAATGCACCCAAATCACTTGTATATTTTCTAATCATATGTCACTTGTCTCCAAAAATATCCAAGACTCATATGTTCAAATAAGTGATTTTATTGGCACTTGTTTATCCAATATAAAGACAACTCTTGAATTCTTGAATCAATTATTGTTTCAGACTTTTGAAAAGTAATTTATACTTACTGGAGCTGGATGCATGAAGACATGTTCTTGAAGACTTGGAATGATACCTTAGTTAATGCTTCTTCTGGATCCCCAAGTTCAGAGCACTCTCCTGTGGCTGTCACTGTAGGACTGAAATCAAGGTTGTATATTTCTGTGCAACAGAGTTCTGACTTCGGATGGCTTCCTTTAAAGGTGAAACCCTTCCCTTTTTTTTCAAAATTCAATTCTATTACAGTAATCGCAGCACCTCTTACACAACATTTTGGATTTTTCAAATTCCATACCACTCAGATTAGATCAATGTTCACATTCAAACTTAAACAATAACTCTGAAAACCATTCTAGTTCCATGATGGACACCAACTAACATACATTAGCAGTCAAGTCACTCCAGTAAGATAGCAGACCAAGAAACATTAGATCATAAGGTAGTATACATAGGCCATATAACTCAGATTGCATACTACACAAAACTCAGGACTATCTCAGACCTCAAACAGTGTAGCAGAGGTCATAGCTTATGCAAATAGGCTCAAGCAAAAGGCCCAAACAAGTCATGGTCTGCCTCAGTAAGAACACATCCCACTAAACATGTTACAACAACCTTAGATGACTGAGCAATAGGTCACAACTATCACTTAGCAGGATGAATAGTCATGGCATAGTCCTATCAGCCCAGAGAAGGTGGTTTAGATCTAGCAGCCCACAAAAGTGACAGTTCAGATCTAGATGCCTCCACAGACACAAATTTTCAAAGAAATTGCAATAATCAAACTTAGTCAAAATCCACACCCAAAATCAGAGGAGGAGGAGCTAGGGTTTGAGACAGTCTTAATGCAGCTTTTGACTATGGAAAGTTCCATATCCATTCTTAATCTTGGGTGACCCACAACTTACTTTCTATTGATCGATCTCACGATATGGTTGAAAAAATAGGCTGTCTACAAGTTAAAGAACTAGCAGCAACAGTAAGCAGTTTTAAAGCACCGTGTGTGGATGCAATAGCAAATGGCCTTCTGCATAAGTCTTCACACAAAAATTCAACGCTGCAACAACTCCATTGCTTCAACGCTGTTAGTTTGATGGTCTTCAAAACTAGCACTCGGTGTAGTAGTATCTTCACACACAACAGAGAGGCATGGGACTTCCATGAACATACATTTCAATTGTAGCTCTAGTCTTCAAAGTCTTCTAACCATCATACTCATACTTTCCTCAGACCAGCGAGAGAGAGAAAACTTTCAGAATACTCCCATGCATCCACCTTCAAAAAGATGCCTCAGTAAAACCCCAAAAATTAGAGAGAAAAAGAACTTCAAAAGACTGTGGCTGCCTCAGTAGCTTATACCCGAATTTCCTCAGAGCATTCCACCAAAATTTCACCGTACAAAATGAGAATGTGATAGGGGTATATATACTAAATTTTCACCATAATTTCGGGGCCGACATGCAAATATTTATTTTAATTCTGAGCCGACTTGCTATATCTGACAATGGATTTGAAGCCGACCTCATATATTTTATTGGGCCGACATACCAAAGATTGAATTATACTTTAGTTTTAATTTTTGGGCCGACTTTCTTAAACTTTTTGCTTTTAACTTCCAACACATTAGCTTATCATTGCAAGTCAGTTTTTCAATCGCAATGTTCAAATCATCAAGATCTGATCTATCAGCTGGGTAAACTCCATCAAATACCATATGTTTTGCTGCCTTGAAACCAGGAAGGGGTTGAAAAACACTTCAAAGATTGTGGCAGTTTGGGGAAGTTGTAACCAAGGCCAAGATAGGAAAATTAGTTGCAACCAAAGGAATCCATGAGAGTCATGTGAAGAAGGGCAAGACAAACTATATAGACCCATTCAATTGCCATTTCCCACTCATGCTTTGGAGTGGAGACTTTGTAGATAAAGGAGAGAAGGGAGATTGCGTAGCTCTACAGGAGGAAGGTACGAGTGTTTATACTCGTTTTACACTGTCTTCAGGCTTCGAAGTTGCTGGAAGTAGTCTTATTGTGTTTTGGGTAGCGGTGCTCTTCCTGAACATTGTCGCCAAGGTATCATTGTATCATTGCCATGTATTTTTCCTTATGTTGAGATTATAGATCGACCCTCCTATTGAGAAGCAGGCCCGGAGACGTAGTCCATCCTGGATGAAATCCGTTATCAACTTGATGTCTTTATGTGTGTGTTGTCTATGCTGTTTGGTTCTCTTCTTATGGATTTGTGAGCTTTGTTCATGCTCTTTATGCAATTCATGTTAACGTCATAGAGTAGCAAAGATCTTGTTTTTGGATCAGCAACAAGGCTTAGTCACCCTTTACATACTGCATGTCCATTTAACCAAGGAAAGAGGCAAAAACCCAGTGGGAAAATCCTCCCTTAAACATGGACTGTAAAACAAAATTTGGAAATCTTGTCATCACTCATGGTTCACAGCATGATCAGCAATCCCCAATAGTTATTTGAGATTACTGAATGTCTTCTCACAAAAAACTTTGGTGAATATATCAACTACTTGTTCTGAAGATGAACAGAAGAGTAGGTGAATGGTGCCATCATGCACAAGCTGTCTGATGTAGTGCATATGGATCTCAATGTGTTTGGTTCTCTGCTTCTAAACTGGATCATTGCATATTCAAATGGTACTCTGATTATCACAGTAGATAGTAGTTGAGTATTCTGATTTGAATCCACACTCTCCAAGTAACCCCTGCAACCATAAACATTGAGTTGCTGCATTTACAACTCCTCTGTACTCTGCTTCTATAGATGAGAGTGCAATGGCACTCTGTTTCTTGCTTGACCAGCTGATTGGCCCTTCTGCAAGTATGAACACATATCCTGATGTAGAATTTCGATCTGTTCTGTCACCTGCCCAATCACTGTCAGTAAACACAATCAAATCAAGATCATATTTAGCTTTATAGAAGATCCCATGTGTTCTTGTTCCCTGAACAAAGTTAAGGATCCTTTTGGCTGCTTTCCAATGGATCTCATGAGGCTGATCCATGTATCTAGAAGCCACACTTACTGCATAAGAAAGATCAGGTCTAGTATGTGTAAGATACAACAAACATCCAATCAATTGCCTATACAGTGTATTTTTTACCATAGGTGAAGAATCATCTTCTTCAAGCTTCACTCCTGAAAGGAAAGGAGTCTTGCTTGGCTTGCAATCCTTCATTTTGAATTTGTTCAGCAAATCCAAGGCATACTTGGACTGGTGCACCTTGATTACAGCTTTGGTTTGAGCAATCTCAAGCCCCAAGAATTGGCTCAATAGCCCCAAATCTGTCATGGAGAAGGCTTGGTTCATTGCACCCTTCAAGGAAGCAATTTCATCCTTTGAGTTTCTTGTAATGAGAAGGTCATCAACATATAAAACAATGATTATTAATGAACCATTAATCAGCTTCAAATAGACATTTGGATCTGATTTGCATCGAACAAAATTCAGTGATAGTAGAAAGCTATCAATCTTGGCATACCAAGCCCTGGGGGCTTGCTTAAGCCCATACAATGACTTATTTAGCCTGCAGACAAGAGATGGGTTAGTAGGAAATCCTTGAGGCTGCTGCATGTATATCTCTTCAGTGAGATCTCCATTTAGGAAATCACACTTCACGTCCATGTGATGTACTTCCCATTGCTTTGAAGCTGCAATGGCTAAGGCTAGCCTGATGGAGTCCATATTTTCCACTAGTGAAAAGGTCTCATTGTAGTCTATGCCAAGAACCTATGAGTAGCCCTTGGCTACCAATATATCCTTGTACTTCAGAGGTGAACCATCAGCAACAAATTTGGTCTTGTACACCCACTTACACTGAACTAGCTTCCTCCCTAGGGGAAGATCAACCAGCTCCCAAGTGTTGCTCTTCTGGAGTGAGCTGAACTCTTCGTTCATGGCTTCTTGCCATATTGGATCTTCTATTGAATATTCATATGTCTAAGGATCTGATTCAACCATTAGATATCATTTCTCACCAAACATAGGATATTTCATGCATAGAGCACTCTCAAATTGAGATCTAGTCCTCCTAGGGTCATTAGGATTTCCAGCTAGTTCTCCAGCTGCATGAATGGTCTTGGCTGCCCATTTTGGCCTTGTAGGGCTGTTAGGATCTGCAATAAAATCATCACTATTAGAAATATTAGAATCAGCATGTTCAACTATCTCTTCACTTACATTCAGAGGTTCTGGTGGTGAAGAGGATTCTCCAACTTCCACTATTGCTAGGGGTTCTTCTTGAAACTGAACACACCTTTCAATGAAGGCTTTGTTTGTGCTCATATTAATCAGTTTGTACCCTTTTGAATCTTTATAGTACCCAACAAATAGACACTCTTGGATTTGGGGATGCAAAGCCTTCCTCTTTTCTGTTGGAATTCTAGCCCAAGCCCTTGAGCCAAAAATCCTGAAATGGGTCACATCTGGCTTGTGCCCACTCCATGCTTCGAAAGGAGTCATACCATCAAGCTGTTTATGAGGAACCCTATTCTGGATATAGGATGTATAGTTTATAGCTTCATCCCAGTACTTTGGTGGCAAAGTATTAGCCTCCATCATGCAGGTTTCCATCTCTTTCAGTGATCTGTTCTTCTTCTCAGCAGCACCATTTTGCTGTGGTGTGTAAGGGATAGAATGCTGCATCTGAATACCTGCATCTGCACAATATTGAATAAACTCAGACTTGACCTACTCACCACCATTGTCAGATCTGAGGACCTTGAGTTTCCTCCCAGACTGGTTTTCAACCAAAGCCTTAAAGACTTTGAAGAGGCCAAAAACTTCAGACTTGTGTTTCATGAAGTAAACCCAGCAATACCTGGAAAAGTCATCTATGAAATTCAATGCATATTTGGCCTGACTCATGGACATAGGAGGGAATGGGCCAGCAACATCATTGTGGATCAACTCAAGAGGTGTAGAGGTTCTCTCATGACTAGCTCTCTCAAATTTATGCTCAGGGTGTTTTCCTAGGATGCAACCTTGACAGACTCCTTTGGAAAATTTAATCTTTGGTAACCCTATGACCATTTCTTTTTCACTAAGATCAGAAAGATACTTGTAATTTAGGTGGCCAAATATTTCATGCCAAATATTTCTTTCCTCATTAGCATGAATAAGAAGACCAGGGGGGTTTGAGTAGGGTAGGAAGTGTGAGAACAGGTATACCTTCGAAGTATGATTTGCAACTCCTTTTGCAATGACTTTACCACTTGAGATCTCTGTGATCTCAACTTCATCAGGGGAGAATATGACCTTCTTTGGAGACCCTGTGTGTTTCATCTGATACACTGATAAGAGGTTAGAGGCAAGACCTGGAACATACAACACATTGCTAAACTTACCATGATCAAGATCAATCCTCCCTTTGCCCAAACTTTCAGTGAGAGAGTCATCTCCCAGTACTATTGGTGGACCTTTCGACATGTCAAGTGAGGTGAATTCCTCCTTGGTCGAAACCATATGTCTTGAATCTCTAGAATCAATGATGAAACTAGGTGAGCTTGATTTGCCAGCAACCAATGCATGAACTCTCTCTTTGTCTTCTGAATTTGATCCTCCTTCCCTCTTCTTTGAGTTGTCTGGAAGGGAGGTGCCATTCTTCTATAGGAGTTGGGTCAGCATGTCTATTTTCTTCTTCATGCAGGAGCTTTCAGAATGATTTCCCTTACTACAGTATGCACACTTGCTCATTTCTCCTTTGTTCTTATTCTTCTGGTAGTTCTTCTTGGAACCTTGAGGCTCCTCTGGAGACTTGTTCTTGTCTCTCTTTTGCTCAAGTGGCTTCTTATATTTCTTCTTGTTTTTTGAATCCACCCTCGAATCTCCAACAACTAGAGCTTGGTCTTTGGAAGGTTTGATGGTGCCCATCATCACCAATTTATCTTGTTCTTGTATGAGAGATTCCATGAAATCTTCAAGACTAGGCATCTTCCAGGCTTGAGCTGTCAACTTTGTGGCATAGAAGTTAAAAAAAAACACTGAATAGTCAGGGCCAAGCTTCAAGAGTATGGCCAATACCAGCTGATCATCCTTCTTTTCGATCCCACATTGTTTGAGCTGCAAAACAAGTGCTTTGAACTTGGAAAAATAGAGTTGCAGGGATTCAAAGCTATTGGGACTCAGGGAGATCAATTCATTTTCAATTTGATGTCCCCTCATCTCATCTGTCTTTCCAAAAAGATCAGTAAGCTTCTCCCATACTTCATTCGGTGATGTCAATCCATCAATATGGAAAAGGAGGTCTCTAGATATGCTCAGACATAGGAGACCATAGGCCTCATCCCTCATGTTGTGCCATTTAATTTTCTCTCCAGCTACATTGGGCTATTCTTATGTTTCCATAGTAACTCTGTAGAGGCCTTTTTCTCTCAACAGTATCTCCATCTCTACTTTCCATTCAAAGAAATTAAATGGAGTCAAGATGATCTTCTGAGATTGATCCATAGCTCAGAAATTGTCCTGTCAGTCAGCAGAATGCTCCCAGTCAATGATGTCAAACCTGCAAAACAAATTGGAAGGAGATAAATCGATCTACAAAGGCTCTAATACCATGTGGAAATTGAACCCAGTGTTAGAACAATTACACTCACATCAATTGCCAATTACACATGCAAAATTACTCACAAAAGAGACTGAATATGGAGCTGAACACTAAATTGTATTGAATAAGTGTACAATAGCCAACCCTGTGAAGTCATAGGATTCCACAATAAATAATTACATGATGGATTCGAATTCATGAAGATTCCATTCGAATCTAGTCAAAATCAGGCTTACTAAATATAAGCAAATCCCCCATAGGTGCGTAAAGTAGTTTCCAAAACTGTTTAGGAGCTCACGAATTGGCAAAATCAATTAGGCAAGATAATAGTGGATGGAAGGAAAACTCATACATGCTTTTCATAGGAGAAAAGAGTGGAGGATGTGGAGGACAAAAAACAAGTTAACTTCACCTAGTCAAACTTTCCCAATTGCCTTAAAACACTGAAAAAGCAGGCAATAAAGCAGAAAAAGCAGACATGCACTAGGGAGGCTAGGAATAAAGCAGATTTGATTCCAGGAGGTTTCCCAAGTGCTCCATGACTCAAAATTAGCAAGTTTGACCACTATGGATGTGTAGATAACAACTTGCATAAGGTGGAATATGGAAACTAGGCAAATAAGACAAAAATGGATTAATTAATGTCTAAGGTAGCTAAATATGGGTTGATTATTCTAACAGTAGATCATTTCAACCGCATGAAATTATTCCTTCTCTTAAGGTCCGTTTGGGAGGGAAGACCGTTACGAGCGAGGTCGAGGTGGTTGATGCACCCCTTGATTATAATCTTTTACTGGGTCGGAATTGGATGTATAGTATGCAAGCCATAGCCTCTTCTCTATTTCGAGTTGTATGCTTTCCATTTAATGGGAAGATTGTTATGATTGATTAGATATCATTCAAAAATCCGAGTGTTAATGCATCATCGGGAGATTCTATCCCTATTATTGACCATTCTCAGCCAACAACTGGGAGTGTGGGTGTAGGTATGTATCCATCCCTTATGGGGACATTTAATTGTCCTTCACCCATCCTTATGATCGGATCAAGTTTCGATGGGGCTTCATCTTCATTGAATTTAGTGTCTTTTCGCACTACCCATATGGAAGATCCTTGGATTCTTCCTACACTGAGTCCTTCGAACCTATCGAAATGGACATGTCATTGCCTGCATCAATGATAGCATATCAAGCGAATCTTGATTGTGTTGCAGAGCCTAGTCCTTCCTCTTCGCTAACAAAGGAGGAGGACCCGTATGTGCTTCCTGCATGGGTAGTTGAGTCCTCTCATGCACATGATTGCCTTGATAGTTTTTTCCCATCACATGAAGCTATTATTGAGGCCATGTCTAGGGTTGAGCCACCTTGGGAAGAGTTACATCATAGATCTTATTTTCTTCCCAAGATTGACCGTTTGGAGCATGGGGACTTTAGGGAGAGTCTTAGCGAGAATATTGGTAGCCCCGTGGTTCCATTAAGCTCTTTTGGTCAGATGGCTAATGGGAACATGGCGAATATATCACCTACTATTCCTACAATATCTCTCATTATCCTGGTAGGATTGAGAATGTCTATATTGGGGCAGAATGTTCCCATGCTGAGATTCAGGAGTATACCAAGCTGTTTATAGAGTTTCGTGACATCTTTGCTTGGTCATATAAGGAAATTCTAGGTATCGACCCTCGTATTCTCGAACATGAAATTAATACCTATCCAAATGCGAAGCCTGTTCAACAACATTTGCGTGTATTGAATCCTAGAAAAGCACTCGTGATTAAGGCTGAGATAGAAAAGCTGTTAAAAGTCGGTTTTATCTATCCCGTTCCCTTGATGGAATGGCTTTCAAACCCCGTTCTAGTTGATAAGAAACAGGGAACGATTCGTATATGCATTGACTTCTGTGATTTAAATCATGCTTATTCCCACACCATTTATTGATTAAATTTTGGATGAGTGTGCAGGAAGCGAGGTATTTTCCTTTATGGACGGATTTTCCGAATATAATTAGATTTAGAGGAAACCTAGGGATCAACACAAAACTTCATTTATTTGTCCTTGGGGTATGTTTTCATATCGGAAGATTCCTTTCAGTCTTAAAAATGTTGGAGCCACATTTCAGCGGGCTATGACCTTGATTTTTTGTGATCTCAAATCGATTATTGAAGTCTTTTTGGATGACCTTGTTGCTCATTCTTGGCTAAGAGTGCATCATCCCTACCATTTGAGATTAGTATTCGAAAGATGTTGCCACTACTTGGTTAGGTTAAATCCACATAAGTGCATCTTTTGTGTGAAGTCTGGTCGCTTTCTAGGATTCATTGTTTCCAAGGATGGTATAAGAGTCGATCCCTTAAAGGTGGAGGAAATACTTCAATTGTCTCCCCCGTGAAATATTAGAAATCTTCAATGTTTGCAAGGCATGGAAAATTTCTTATAGAGATCCATGGTTAACTTTGTTAATTTGACTAAAGGATTTATGCGTCTTTTAAAGAAGGACACTACCTTTTGTTGGGATGAGCGAGCCTAGGAGTCCTTTGATGCTCTTAAGCAAGCCTTAGCATTGACCCTCGTGCTTAGTCCACCCAACTATAGCCGTGACTTTTTTATTTATGTGGCCATGTCCATGGAGATGATTGGTATGGTTTTGGTTTAGGAGGATGAGGAGCTCCATGAGCATGCCATATATTATTTGAGCCGAAACCTTATAGATGCGGAAATCCATTATTCCCATGTGGAGAAACTTGCCTTAGCTACCGTTCATGCGGTTAAAAGATTGATACACTACATTCTCCTTCGCCAGACCTTGGTGCTAGCTCATGTCAATCCATTTCAGTTTGTCCTCACTAGAAGGATGATCAAGGGAGATTATAATAAATGGATTGTTATTTTGCAAGAATTCGATCCCAAGTTTGTTTTGGCGAAATCAAAGAAATCGTTAATTTTTGCAAAGCTCATTTCTGATTTCCCAAGTGAGGAGAAGGAGGAGGTTTATGAGGATACGTTTGTCGATGAGCATATATTTCCTTATCTCAACTTTGGATCGATGGTATGGGGATATCATCATATATTTACAAATGTTAAAGGTCCCTACTCACTTGTCACAGGATGAGCGACGACGATTATGTCACGTATCTAAGAAATACCTTATAGTGAATAACACTTTGTATTGCCATGGGGTAGGTTTCATTTTATGTCGTTGTTTAACCCATGAAGAGGTTGAAAATGTGCTGAATGATTGCCATGGAGGGGCATGTGGTGGTCATTTATCTGGGATTTCTATAGCCCAAAAAATATTAAGAGTGCGATATTTTTGGCCGTCGATCTTTAAAGATTGTGTTAATGTGGTCAAGAAGTGTCATCCTTGCCAAGTGTTTGCACACAATATGCACTCACATCCTGCCCTGTTACATCCAATTATCATAGTTGGTCTCTTCACCAAGTGGGGGATTGACTTCATGGATTGCAACCCAGCTTCGGTTGGGGGGCATCATCATATTATAGTGGCTGTTGATTATTTCATGAAATGGGCTGAGGCTATGCCCATGATAAAATCTGACGGTGAGACAACCGTGCATTTTGTATTCAAACAAATTATTACTTGGTTTGGTATTCTGAAAGAGCTTGTCACTAACAATGGTAGGAACTTTCAAAATCGAATGATGGAAGAGTTGGCCTCAAAGCTAGGGTATAAGCAGGAGCACTCCTCTTCTTATTACCCTTAGCCGAATGGACAGGTTGAAGCAGTGAACAAACAACTTAAGTCCATTCTCCAATGAACCATCGTACAAAGCAAAATGAATTAGCATATCACATTATATCCTTCTTTGTGGGCCTATAGGACCGTGGTTAAGACTGCCATCGGTTTTTCTCCATATCAGCTTGTACATGGAGTGGAGTTTGTCTTGCCGGTTGAATGCAAAATCCCTTCATTGAAGCTAGCCATAGAGCTTTTACCAGACACTTCCGCATTGGAGGAACATTTTGGTCCACTTAGATCAGCTTGATGAGTAGCGTCGAGATGCCTTAGTGGCTTTAGAAGTAAATAAGCAGCGTGTTAAGGTCCAATATGATAAGTCTGTCCATCCAAGGAGGTTTAGTGAAGGAGATTTGGTCCTTTTGTGGGATTAAACTAAAGAACCCTTGGGGACAGGGAAGTGTAATCCCATGTGGCATGGTCCTTACGTGGTCAAACGTGTTTTAGAGAAGGGTGCCTATGAGCTGGTGGATTATGAAGGGACAGCCTTGGCGGAGCCTAGAAATGGGCTCTATCTTAAAAAATACTATGCGTGATCTTCAGCCAGGGCTGATTATTGTATATTATTGTACAATTTTTTGTAGAGTTAGGTTTTCCTATGCTGATCGGGTTTGTTGATTAGCTTTCATTTCTTATGGCAGATGTCAATGGAGTCTTCCATTTACATAGGATTTGCTGATGGTGCTAGCCGCCACACTCAACACTTAGCCTCTGCTGCTTGGGTGATTTATATTCCTACGGGTCAGGTATTATCTTTAGGAGGCATATGTTTACGGCATTCTTCAAACAATGTTACTGAGTATAGTGTCGTTATCGAGCTATTACGAGACGTCATTTCACATGGTGTTCTCTATTTTGAGGTACATCTTGATTCGCAGTTAGTAGTGTCACAACTTAATGGCTTGTATCGTATTAGGGATATGACATTATTATGAAGATTCTTATGTGTGAGATTGTTAGAATGACAATTTGACAACATAACATACATACGTGTTCCAACAATTTTTAATCAAGTTGCTGACTCATATGCTAACTATGTGTTAGATTAGAATTTGTTTCATAGACCATAAGCACATCACAAACATACATTTTTACACACATGTAAATAAATAAAATCGATCATCATAAAAAAACCATGTGCAGGATACCAGGAGGGGACTTTCCCCCAAGTGTCGTTATCCTACACATGTGTCCTTGCATTGAGCATAGGTATGTTCCATTGCTTGGAACTAGTTTTTTTTCCCATTGACACTTGTCTCCTCCTAGTATGTAACTATTAAGCACTTCTATTCTTTTTCAAGCTTTTCAAAATATTTGAAAAAGTCCAAAAAGAAATTAAAAAACCAAAAACCTAGATAAGAAAAGATGTTATCTTTGGCAGCAGTCGAGTTGTGTCACCTTTGAACAGAGCACTGTATATCACATCCATTGGTTGGGTTAATAATTTGACTTTAGGAATTGTACTCGTTTCTCTGAGTTTATCTCCACCGACTGGTTAAGCTTCCAATCCCTATGGACCCTCTGTCGATGCCTCCTGTGTCACAGAGATGTCCAAGTTTTGTATATCGAGTCTATCCTGCCTACATTCAATCACCATTCACCTTTATGCTCTTGTTCGAAGGATGTTGAAACTTGAGTCGGCCATTCCTCAGTTCTCTTGACTTTGCATGTCAACTATTCTCGGTATTGATACTGGTTCGTGCACTTTATGATCGAGTCCTTCCACATTATATAGCCTTGTGGAGTACCTCATGTTGGATGATGGGGGATGCATTAATTCTCTCCTTCCAGTGTATTTCATCCCATCGAATTCAGATCATTTATTCTAGGATAGGAATCTAGAGTCATTTTTGAGTGCCTTGAGACTTGCAGTCATCAGTGGCAGGTTCTCTCTCCATTGACAGTTTTTGGAATACATCAATTTCCCCTAATCGATGGATCCTTTAAAGTGTTCAACCTCAACATATTTATTCACACTTGTTAGTTTGCACTCTAGTACCTTGATTCCCATTTTCATTATCGGTGAGTGATCTCGCGTCTGTTAACAGTATACATCAATGACCGGTAATCAGACGATGGACTACTATGTTTGACCTCGACACCTCTATTCACATAGTAGGACATGTACTCATAGCGGATTGTGTAGAAGACCTTCCAGTTTGGTGGAATTTCATATATGCTACCTCCTTGATCGTGTCAGTGTTCATGAGATTTCAGCTCTCTCGACTTGATTCCAATGTATGTCAGATATTTCCAGCCATTATGGAGATCTTGATCCATTATATATCTTCAGCCTTCATGGAGATCATGATCCTTTGTATATATTCATCATGGAGATTTTGATCTATCTATATTTTACGTGGTGATGACCACACATGTCATATTTTGTATCATGCCTATTCATGACCATTGTACTCTTATGTATCCAAGACTACAATATCTACTTGCAGTTATGTGCAGAGTTTGATCATTGTATTGTACTATTGGATGGATGGTTCTTCCACCTAGTTATTCATCACTCCACTTTTGGGATGGACATATAATGTATTTTGGCCATCGTATCACCCCTCTGACCTCACACATTAGGGTGCATCAGTTACAGCTGATTTTAGCACGCATGGTGGATCACACCTTTATAGCCTTCCCTGTCCCTCTATAGACTCTTTAGACCACATGGACCATTTTTGTACCATTTATGTTTCCAAGATCATCCCTAAAAACATGTATTATTTTCTATACGCAACCTTTAAACCTATTCTCGCGTATATACGTGGATTTGACCCTTAAACCCGTGTAGATCGGGATGTGTGCAAAAGGCCAAATAGTTTTGGGATTTTCCTTGATGTGGATCCAAGTCACTTGTCTCTTGGCCTTCCATATGCCTTGAGATTGCTTGGATTTGGCCTTCCATTACCCCATTGAAGCACTATATAAGGAACCCTTTGGATACATTGAAGAAGGAGGAATTGAAGAGTAAGAAAACTATAGTCCATTGTTGGCAGAGCTTATACTTGAGTCTACATCCCTTTGTCCCTTGGAGCACTTTTCATTCCTTTCAATCTTTCCTTTTCTTGTGAGCTTGCTATCGAGAGATGGAGGATTGAAGTTGTGGAGGCCCAGGTGGAGGACTCAATTTCTCTGATTCATAGACGTGCCGACAAAGGTTGTCACTATTGTAATCTCTGATTTATATGAATGAAAATATATTTTCCTATCCAATAATGTGTATTTAAATGAGTATTCAATCCATGGATGCTTTTAAATGCTTATGTGTTATTGATTATATATGCTAGAGTAGGTCTAACACAATTATATAGCATGCTTTTCTTGTTTGCTGAATGTTGAGAGAGAAAATTATCAATACAAGCGAGAGTGGAAAAGCTCAACGGGGATCTATATCAACTGTCCAGAATAAGGTATATTTCGAGATTTTTTAGGGTTATATGTTTGGTTTCTCTTGCATATAGGAAAGGATTGATTTCTTCGGTTACCCTGTCTGTTGTGGTATCCCAAGCCATAAGAATTTTTCTCCATAACATTAGTGGTAGGGGGGAAAACAGGGATGTGTGTGTGTGTGAGAGAGAGAGAGAGAGAGAAATAAAGTTGGGGAATAGATAGGAGGTGTGCATTTGGTGTAGTTGGATCATTTAGGGAGTGATAGAGAGTGGAGGAGGGGGTGTTAGTGGTAGGGGGAAACAAAAGGATGTGTGTGTGTGTGTGTGTGTGTGTGTGTGTGTGTGTGTGTGTGTGTGTGTTGGCATTAGGGGATGGGGAGGGATTTGTTAGATGTTAGAAGTTGGAGAGTAAGAGAGTGTGGAGAAGGGTTTAGTAATGGAGATGAGGGGGAGATAGGTAGGAGGAGGAGGCGAGTTAGAGGTAGGGAAAGGAGGAGGAGGGATTAGTAAGAAATGGGGAGAAGGGAAGGGTGTTAGTGGAAGGGGGTGACCTGTGGGTGTGTAATGTGGGTGTCTAAGAGAGAGAGAGGGTTGGGGAATAAATAGGGGGTGGGGGCTAGGTGTAGTTGGATGAGTTGGGGAGTGAGAGAGAGTGGAGAGAGAGAGGTGATAGGTGTTATAAGTGAGAGAGAGGTTCTAGGAAGGTGTGTGTGTGTGTGTGTGAGAGAGAGAGAGAGAGGAAGAGAGAGAA
>LPNX010096063.1:11554-54992 GCA_001517045.1 Pseudotsuga menziesii
TAATCCCACGGCAGTATAAATATTAAATTCTGATTTAATGAATTGTTACTAACATAATGAGAAGAAAAGAAATTGTATTATTTTTGCTGTAAGTTTAATCCTGAATGTGATTCACTGGCTGTTTTCCATAAAATAGCTTAAAGAAACAGTATATTAATCTATCATCGATCTTATCCTCATCAAAAGTGAAAAGAATATTAAACATAGAATCAAACTATGCTGATAGGAATACTGTATGAATATACTTGATAATATTTAAAGAAATTTAAACATTAACAAAACCATACAGTAATCATTACATATTATATAAATAATGATATTGATCATTAATTAAACAACATGGCATATCAGTAAGATCAAAAATATAAAAAATCGATAATCGTACAAGACATGTATATTTGCTAAATTCTTTAGAGAATCATAACAAACATAGATAAAATAGAAAAGAAATGACAAGACTGATAGATATCAAAACTATATGCCAAGTACACAAAATAAAAACATATATTAAAAATATCATCAGTTTAACATATCGTAGTTGAAGATAGATAGTTGTCTAAAATTGTAGATAAATCAAACCACAGTCTTGTTGTCTCCTCTCCATCAACTATCGACCTCATGCAGTAGTATTTTCTGAGCTTACAAGAGAGAAATCTCTTCAGCGTTGGTAGCCCCCCACTTTCCTCTTTCAACAAATTCCAGTCTGCTTAAATAACCAAATTAGGTTTTACACAGGCGAAATTTTGCCAGCCGCAACTACAAAAATCGCATCCAAAAAACCCCCGAAATATCCCAGAATCCATCACTTTTGGCAAAATCCTCGCGGGTACAACTAAATGGTTCTGTTCTAAGAAAAACCCATGTCGCGGATTTTTCATATCTATCTCCATTTGTTCACAACGTGGCCTGGAAAAACGCTTGTTATTTGAGGACGCGTTTTTAATAACTGACAGAGAATAAAATTCGTCTCTTGGCAATTTCCAGAATCATAACAATCTCCTTAGCATCTGCACATAAAAAACAAAAAACCTAATAAAAGAAAGAAGTGTAAACAGAATTCAATCATAAGAAAATAAATAGCTTAACCAATGATCTTTCCAGCTCTTTTGGCGTTTTCAAAATCTGCGATTTGTTTCAATATGTGCAATTAAAACATTTCAGCATCTACACGATATTTGTTTTATTATTATTGGCAATATAATAATCCATATATTCGGCTGGCATCTCTCAAATCTCTACAACATCGGAGAACAGATAGCTAATTTAATATGAGGATCCCAAAATTCATAAACCTTTCCATTGAATTAATAGCTCCTTCAATCTTCATTGATAACCGCGTGCCGTTATTCAGATAACCAATGGATAAATCAGACAATAATCTTCAATAAAAAGGAAACGTATGCTCATTTCTAAGCCTTTATAAAATTCACATTAATTCCTGGTATTTTTGCAAATATGATAAAATTAAAATAAAGTGTTAATTATACCTAATTTTCTAGGTAAACATTTAAAAGATCAAAGAACTTAATTTATTATATTTATATAAAATTATTAAAAGATTTATTTATCTTGTATAAATAATAAAAAATAAATAAAGTCTATTAATTATAAATATACTTATTTGATCTTTATTTATTCAACACTTTTAATAATGTAGCAAAAATAATAAGATAGGCTTAGTAAAATATTTTTCAAACTCTTAAATTGAATGCATGATTTTATCTTTCAATATCCATCGTTAAATGAATCAGAATTACCAAGTTGAATAATTGAATCAAAATTAACCATTTATAAGGTGTCATCAATACCATAATCAGCCTCCCAATTTCAAAACCTTATCAACATTTATGATAACAAAATCACATAATAAAATTAAATGATAAATATTCGGATAAGAAATCACTACTAGGTTATGACAAATTATTAACACTTATCCACTCAAAATAATAATTTTGTCAACTAATCCATAGTTTGCAAAGGTTTCTTTAAAAACATTGAATTTCATGTTTGGAATGTCATCATTTTAGTAACTTTTAATTCTTTAAGTTTGCTATATGAAATTCAAACATTTCATCAAAACAAAATACAATTTTGTTTGATGAAATAATGTTATTTTAAAGGCTATTGGGTAGGGGCACAATAGATGGCGACTGACTGGGCGAAACAGTTATCTTTGTGAAAACATGAAATCTGTCTTGTGTATGTAGCAAGATAAGAAAAATTTTCTTTAACTCAGATTAGCATTTTCTTGAAGATAAAAGAATTGTGCTTTGTGATAAGACTAGATTTCAAACTAATACCAGATTCGATTCTTTTATCATTATCCAGAGATTACCTTCAAAAATGGTGCGAATTTTAATTTTTTTCAGAAAACATAAGACTCCAAAAGAAATTAATCCTGGGAAATACAATACAATTTTGATATTCGACCAATTTTTTAAAGATATGATCCCAATACTACAGTCATGAACCTCCTACCCGCAGGCGTCTATAGCCTCGAAAGGGTTGACTTTTAACCATACATCCTATCGTTCTAGTCCCAAGATAAGATAAAACATGAATATTTAGAACTTCTCAATTTATTAATGGGTAAGCTGCGTTGGAACCTCTTCACGAGTGTGGGATGGCTTTGGATTCTTATAGATTTTGCATATATAACAATTTATGATTTGGAACCCAAATATGCCACAGACGGAGCCCTCCTACCTGCAAGCGTTTATAGCCTCGAAAGGGTTCGTCTTTTAACCCATTCTACCCAACGGCTTATATCCCAAGCTAATAAGTTTAAAGAAGGCTTCATACTCGGCATTTAAGTGCTCATCCACAAGAGGTTTGCATGTTTAAAATGGGGGAACGTAATAGGAAACTCTTTACGAGTAAGATAGCGTAAAGGATCTATAGATAATTGATTTTACTATTAAATTGCAACTGCTTTCCCAAAATTGATTTCTAAATAAGTAATAGAATTTCTAGTAATAATGACTTCGATATCTATTCAATCCAACAATTTGAGGATAATGATAAAAGAAATGAAATAAAGTGAAAGTTTTCATTTAGTAATTTTATTTGTAACAGTTCAATTTATTTTCTTTTATTTCTGAGATAAGAACAGATTTCCAAAAGTCTTGTTTTCTTCATGTTTTATATAATCAGATTCCAATTTCATGGCAAAACATTCCGAGATCTGAATCATGTCTCCTGGTTTTGAAAATCAAAAGAAAAATAATTGAAAAGAAAACAACCAATATATACATGAGTTTTATTTGAGCAGACTACAAAAAAAAAAGGATTTCAAAATCTACGAGAAAACTCCTAGCAAAGAAAACACACATAACACATGAGTTAAATCAAGATCGCATCAAACAGAAAATAGATTTAACAACATATGACTAATTACTAGCAAAGAAAATGAGAGATTAAAATCGATTAACATATTTTAAAGTTTTTCATCCCTAATTTTGTTTTTAAAATTTTTCAATTAAGTCAAAGTTGTCTTTCAATTATTGATGAGATATCAATCTAATGTGTTTTATTTAGAAATAAAAGTAACAAAATAAATCCTAATGAGTATGCAGCATGTAAAAGATGGAATATTTTTTTCTTTTAATGAGTAGATTAAAAATACAAAAGGAAGTAAAAAAATTGCTTCCCTGATAATGATGTAGTTAGCTCATTCTTAAGATGATGTTGCAGCAACTCCATATACCTGCATTTATTGAAATGTAAACAAACATAAATCATCCTAAATTATAAACTTAACCTAAACTAACAAAATAAAATATATACAGACTAAGTAAATGAAAATTTCCAATGAAGCCATTCACGTAACTTGAAACCTGCCAGAGAAAACAAATCATGTATCAGCATTAGAAATGAGAATAATTCAAAATGAAGAAAACAAACTAAATCAAATTTCGTATGTACAAAGCACAAAGGATGACACAGAAACCTTTTAATAAATGATTCTTCCCACCATGCATTATTCGGATCATAAAAATCAAGTTGGAAGGAGATAGTTTTCTCATGACAACCATGACTCAAAAAACGCTTATCAGAATTATGATTCAAAATTCGTGAAAAAGAATCAATAAAAAATGTTTTTTTTAATGCAATATCATCATGACTAAATTTAAAAAGAGCAAAATGACATTTGGGTATTATTTGGGGATCAAATACGTCATTGTGTTTTCTAACGTGAAAATTAAAATTGATGACATTATCTTCAGATATGATTATCATGTTGCACAAAGAAAAATTAATTTTCAATATATCATAAATAAATTGTGCATCCCATTCAATATCACAGATTGAATCATAATCTTTACTGATTAAAGATAAAATGGATGAACATGCATGGGTCTGATGAATAACGATAGTAGAAAAATTATGATCTTCTTCATGACAAATTTGAAATAAATCAGAATGGATCTCAAAATATCCTTCATTTTTGAAAAATGTATTTCCTTGTATCCTATCAAAATCTGACCATAATGAAGTATTCTTTAGGAAATCATTAACATGTAAATGTAGTCTATGATCAGCAAACACATCTGGATACAAAGAGTAGTAAGAGTCAGAGTATAAAGAGGCAAATGCTTCTCTGTTGCTACAATTTGTTTCATTGACTGCTTTAATCGAAGCATCATTAACAAAACTCTGATCTAATAAATTTTGTGAAGAAATGAAAGGAACTAACTCATCATGAAAGGAAGATAATGAAATTATATTATCATTAACATATTCAGTTGAAGAATTAAGCATTTTTGGTTTATCTTCCATTGTCTCGTGAACAACAAGAGTTTCGAAATTATCACTTAATATAAAAGTCAAATCATCATCAAATTGTGTGATTTGTCCATTTTCAATAATTTCATTTTCAGCCGTAGAATTAAGAAGAATAGATTCTATATCAACTTCAACTAATGAACTAACATGCATGCTATCTATTACAGAATTTTCATTCTTTTCCAAATCATGAAAATCAAAGAGAGAGATAAGCCAAAGAAACCAATTCATTTTTTCCCTTTCGGAAAGCTGGTATTCTTCACGAAACCTACAACATATTACCATAAATCTAGAAAAGAAATCATAAAGAGATTCATCTTTATGCCTACGAAGATTTCCTATCTCAAGTTCAAGTTTCCTACAGTTATAATCCTCATGATCATCAAGAAATAACTGTGTGAAATGTTCCCATGAATGAATGGATTTCGCTGGCAAGAACGTAAACCAAATCAGAATTCTTCCTTCGAAAATAGCTGCAAAAATTCTGCATTTCTCAACCTCATCAAATAGATCTATGAGATCACAGAAAGAATCAAAGTTTGAAAGATGATGAGAGGCACAAATTTTACCTTCTCCATCGAAGCTCAGTCGTTGCAAGAAATTATACATCTCTGGAGAAAAACTTTTGCCAGATGTATGAAAGCTGAAAGCATGATCTAAATCAATTATATCAGCCATTTCAAAATAAAAATTAAACCCAAAATCAAACAAATCAAAATGGTCATCTTGCTGATCAGGCCCTCCTTCTAGCGTCAATGTTGACGCGCATATGTGACTATACACGTAACGGGGAAGACAACCCAGACCGAGACCTTAGAGCAGGTTCCAAGCTATTTGGGATGGTTGCTTCCGACAGGTTTAAAGGCTCTGTTAGCCTGAAAGTCTAAAACTAAAACGAAGCTATTGTTAAATCTATTAAATACCTACAAATATACACAACAAACTTGTTGATAAATGTACAAAATTAAACTAGTTAATCTAATTACTAATGAATTATTAATATAATTAAATTAGTCTATGAACTAAATCTATGCAATTAATCTTAACTTATAATATAATAATCACAAAATTAATCAAATATTAACATGTTAAAATAATTACAAAATTGTATTATTAACAAATAAAGATTAATTACAAAAATCAAAGACTAATCCCACAGCAGTATAAATATTAAATTCTGATTTAATAAATTGTTACTAACATAATGAGAAGAAAAGAAATTGTATTATTTTTGCTGTAAGTTTAATCCTGAATGTGATTCACTAGCTGTTTTCCATAAAATAGCTTAAAGAAACAGTATATTAATCTATCATCGATCTTAACCTCATCAAAAGTGAAAAGAATATTAAACCTGGAATCAAACTATGCTGATAGGAATACTGTATGAATATACTTGATAATATTTAAAGAAATTTAAACATTAACAAAACCATACAGTAATCATTACATATTATATAAACAATGATATCGATAATTAATTAAATAACATGACATATCAGCAAGATCAAAAACATTAAAAATCGATAATCGTACAAGACATGTATATTTGCCAAATTATTTAGAGAATTATAACAAACATAGATAAAATAGAAAAGAAATGACAAGACTAATAGATATCAAAACTATATGCCAAGTATACAAAATAAAAACATATATTAAAAATATCACCAGTTTAACATATCGTAGCTGAAGACAGATAGCTGTCTAAAATTGTAGATAAATCAAACCACAGTCTTGTTGTCTCCTCTCCATCAACTATCGACCTCATGCAGTAGTATTTTCTGAGCTTACAAGAGAGAAATCTCTTCAGCGTTGGCAGCCCCCCACTTTCCTCTTTCATCAAATTCCAGTCTGCTTAAATAACCAAAAACGGAATCCAAATTAGGTTTTACACAGGCGAAATTTTGCCGGCCGCAACTGCAAAAATCGCGTCCAAAAAACCCCCGAAATATCCCAGAATCCATCACTTTTGGAAAAATCCTCGTGAGAGCAACTAAATGGGTCTGTTCTAAGAAAAACCCATGTCGCGAATTTTTCATATCTATCTCCATTTGTTCACAACTTGCCCTGGAAAAACACCTGTTATTTGAGGACACGTTTTTAATAACTGACAGAGAATAAAATTCGTCTCCTGGCAATTTCCAGAATCATAACAATCTCCTTAGCATCTGCACATGAAAAACAAAAAACTTAATAAAAGAAAGAAGTGTAAACAGAATTCAATCATAAGAAAATAAATAGCTTAACCAATGATCTTTCCAGCTCTTTGGGCGTTTTCAAAATCTGCGATTTGTTTCAATATGTGCAATTAAAACATTTCAGCATCTACATGATATTTGTTTTATTATTATTAGCAATATAATAATCCATAGATTCGGCTAGCATCTCTCAAATCTCTACAACATCGGAGAACAGATAGTTGATTTAATATGAGGATCCCAAAATTCATAGACCTTTCCATTGAATTAATAGCTCCTTCAATATTCATTGATAACCACGTGCCGTTATTCAAATAACCAATGGATAAATCAGACAATAATCTTCAATAAAAAGGAAACGTATGCTCATTTTTAAGCCTTTATAAAATTCACATTAATTCTTGGTATTTTTGCAAATATGATAAAATTAAAATAAAGTGTTAATTATACCTAATTTTCTAGGTAAACATTTAAAAGATCAAAGAACTTAATTTATTATATTTATATAAAATGATTAAAAGATTTATTTATCTTGTATAAATAATAAAAAATAAATAAAGTCTATTAATTATAAATATACTTATTTGATCTTTATTTATTCAACACTTTTAATAATGTAGCAAAAATAATAAGATAGGCTTAGTTAAATATTTTTCAAACTCTTAAATTGAATGCATGATTTTATCTTTCAATATCCATCGTTAAATGAATCAGAATTACCAAGTTGAATAATTGAATCAAAATTAACCATTTATAAGGTGTCATCAATACCATAATCAGCCTCCCAATTTCAAAACCTTATCAACATTTATGATAACAAAATCACATAATAAAATTAAATGATAAATATTCGGATAAGAAATCACTACTAGGTTATGACAAATTATTAACACTTATCCACTCAAAATAATAATTTTGTCAACTAATCCATAGTTTGCAAAGGTTTCTTTAAAAACATTGAATTTCATGTTTGGAATGTCACCATTTTAGTAACTTTTAATTCTTTAAGTTTGCTCTATGAAATTCAAACATTTCATCAAAACAAAATACAATTTTATTTGATGAAATAATGTTTTTTTAAAGGCTGTTGGGTAGGGGCACAACACCTGGCCAAGAAAAAGAACCAAACCTGTTGATTGATGATAGGAGAGCCAACTTCGAGGCTCGAGTGCAGGCAACGACCAAGCCAACTTACACATAGATGCCAGGGCTCATGTGCCTTATTAATAAATGATTTTTTTTTTTTTAAAAACGCCTACAGACGTCACTTAACCGATGCTTCTGTAGGTGTTTTTATTTTTTAAAAACATTCATAAACGTCGCTTAACCGACGCTCAATATCCCTATCCGTCACTTAATCGACGTTGCTAAATGTCGCTTTTCCGACAGTTATAGTTTCTATCCGTCGCTTAATCGACGTTTCTAAATGTCGCTTTTCCGATAGTTATAGTTCATATCCGTCGCATAACCGACGGAACATCCTGTCGCTTATACGACAGCCATAGTTGATATCCGTCGCTTATCCGACGGAACTGCTGTCGCTTTACCAACGGAATGAAGAGTTATTTTATTAAAAAATTTCAGTACTGTCGAAGCAATTCTGTCGCTTAACCGACACTGTAAATTTAACCGACGGTTGCTTAGGTGTCGCTTAAGCGACGGTTACCTAGGTGTCGGATCACCGACGAAAAGTTTTCGACGGTTAAAAAAAAATCAAAGTGTCGTTCACGCGACAGGGAAGTGTCGAAAATCCGACATGATAGCCGTTGGATTTTTGGTCAAAATGTAGTAGTGTGAGGATTCTCTGCCATGAAAGGATTATCATTCCTCTACAATTTTATTCATATCTGGAAAGCTTGAAACACATTACAGTGGAGAGCCTCTGCTATTGAAAAACCACAACCCTTCTCCCCTCTATGGGGAGCAATTTATACTATCTTTGTCCCTAAGGCTAATTCTCAAAACAGGACATGAAACTATTTAAACTAGTCATAATAAACTACTAAAAACTTAGAGCATGGTACTATTGCCACTATTTACATATATTAAAATAGACATTATATATGGACCATTAGGCTCGACCACTCATCTGTCTGTCGAATTAGAAATGCATCCTTCCCTCGGTGTGTGTTTCGTGCTCAAAGGCACCTTTTTGCATGGTTTTCGGACTGGAAAAGGAGTTTATATCCTGATATGTTTTTCCTTTTCTAGAACCCCCCTCTGTCCTGGTAATACTGTTGTATGAGGGTACATGGAGAATGGAAGCTTTGTACTCCCCACCTCCCATGGCATGGGTTGTCCTATCGGTCACACAGTGGGGGATATCCTCCACCTCCTCACCACCTCAGAAAAAGTTGGCAAGTGGAGTTCACAAATGAGGTGATGAATACTTCGGACACCCTCCACCCCAGCACAAGAATTTTATTTCACTGTTTTCTGATGTACATGGTCACCAACTACTGGGACTTTGGAAGCCGCGATTTCTTCCAGGGTCTCTGGGGAGACACTCTCGGGACAAGAACACCCAGGCATTGCACAGCCGAAGGTACAACTATCCAAAAACATTCAAAGTTATTCACATTCATGCCCCGATGGTTGATAATTTCCTGGTGTGAAAAAACAGGGCGACAAATGAGCGTTGAATCAAGCTCACCAACCATCAACACCCTGAGATTGACAAAATTCTCAAAGCATATCGCCATTTCAACTCTTTCACAATTCTCAAAATATCTTAGCAGAATAACACTTCAAGCATTGTCTCTAATTACCGATTCATCTTATGCATCTTAATCGGCCTGGGAAGGTGGTGTCTATATAGGGTGATGAAGATGAATATGGATATAGAGATGACTGGTCATCATAATGGAAGCAGGAGTGGACACGTGGGTAGGGATCTCTATTTTCTACTGAGAATCTAATCATGTTGCCTCCTTTGATGCTGAATTGATGTCCACATGGATCGCATTGTTTTCATGTGACATTATTTTCCTTTTCACTTACGCTAGCAGTGGTGTTTGGAACGGTTTCAATTAGCTGCATCCCTTTGCTTCGTGTAGATTCCAGGTTCGTCGCTTAAAATATCTGAACTTCATGATCTCCTGTTATTTTCTATGCAAGACACATGTCGGATCTCTATAGATAGGAATGCTAGTGAATTGATGATTCTTTGGACATTATCTTCACCTAAGGAGTGTCTCAAATGGCATTGAGGGAAATGATTATTGGTCAGCTTGTAGTTTAAAGAGTGGCATGATCGTGATGTTATCTCCCTCCGTACTCCTTCCAAACATTTGCAGTTTCTCATGACATTTGTCCTCGGTGCTACCAAAATACTTATAAAAATTACTTGTCTTTACATCCTCTTTTCTTTAAATCCTCATCTCATATTCATAACTAACGATTATTATGTCTGCACACCCTCACCTGATAATACGAGTTGGGTCAAGGCGTAAAGACAACAATAAAATATTAAATTTTCAAGATGCAAAGAGTAAGAGAGAACTATAAGTAAGTCTTATATTAAATTTACCTTATAATTCTTTAATTAACATTATCAACTAATATTTGACAAGTTGGATTGTTCTGATCTTCTTATCGCTCCTTATCAATGTGATTGCAAGGCATTCATTGAAGGTGAAGTCCATAATTTTAGGTCCTCTTTCCTCAGTATCATGCCTTTTGGTAAGACAATAAAGAGGGTAGTGGAAAGCATCAACATGGAAACCGGCCTCCACATAGAGGTTATACACAGTAATTATTTTCATTAAATAATTTAAATTCCTACCCTTGACTATGGATTTAGTGAATCATGGACCCATACAAAACACAACAAATTTTAGAGCCATAAGCACATAACTACTCACACCTATAACTTTCTGAAATCAACCATTAATAAACTTCTTTTCATATTATGGTTCAATTTAAAAGGCATATTGTTAGAATCAGACATGCAATGAGTTGCAAGGATTCAATTAACTTAGGCCCCTCTGTCACATACATGCATGCTTTCACAACAAGTGCTGAAAGGAAAATATTTTTTTTGCATTTTTTTGTGTGAAAGGGTTTGGTTAATTTATACTTGTCAATTAAAGTACAATTATTTATATTCCCCTTCATCTCTAAAGGGATGAGAGAATAAATTCCCTTCCAATTGAAATTAAGACCCACCCTTCAAATTTGATGATTGGTCACCAGGGATCGAATTTGAAGGGCAGGTCTCATTTACTTTGAAGGGCTGTGAGAAATTAACTAGCCATATGGACACAGTTCATGAGTAACTAGCCATTCAATTTCATACTCCACCTAATCCCTAAGCATCACATTCACCATAATAAACCTAAGTATTAGAAGACTTGAAATTTACTTTCAAACTTTAGTCTTGAGTCTACTAACATCTAGATGCCAAATGAGAGGGATTGATAGGGATTCTCATTTCTCTTTTCAAAACTCGGTGCATATAATTATTATTCAAACACATTGAAAAAACTATCCTACAAACTTTAATGTGGATATTACTAGTATTTGGATCTCACATGAGACGAAGTTTGAGATCAATTCCACACTTATCTTTTCAAATTTTCATCTTATATTTATGTGAAAAGGTTAGACACAAAACAAGGACTATTATATACCATAATCTCTTTGTGAACCTTACGGACTCAAAAGTGTTATTTTGAAAAAAAACATATTTACAATCTCTTCAATTAAATTCTAAGTTTATAGGTTTGAGGAGTGGTATCCAAGGTAATTGTAGACTCCATTTGATATGTCGACATTACGAACCTTTATCAAGGTACATCATCAAGACAATGAGTCGATTTGAGTAACGAATAAATATTTATTAATATATCTTTAACAACAAATTTCAAGAGAAAATTAGGAAATTGATAATGTTGACTATATAACTAAGACCAAACCCAAACCCTAAAAATGTTAAGCTAGATAATAAGGAAGTCTAATTTGTGATTAAAAAAAACACCCTAAATATAGAGACACACGTGAATACATCATTATTATTATTCTATCTAATGAAATTCCATACATATATAAAGCGGTCTCTACTCTCCTGGTCCATGGAGAATATAGTTTATTGAACTTAGATAAGGTACAACTCTGTTGGATCGATGAAAAAGTCAGTCGTTAGGTCCTTGATAAAATAATCCATTGGAATTTGGAAGGAACTTTGAATGGAGGATTGATTCCACTCGATGGCGTCTCTTTTTGTCAATGATGATTATCATGATGATGAGAGTGAGGATGAGGACGATGATGTCTAGGATGAGGATGATAAGGATGGTGATGATGTCTAGGACGAGGATGATGAAGATGATGATCATGATTATCATGATGATGATTAGGATGAGGATGTTGATGATGATGATGATGATTATGATGATGATGATGAAGATGAAGATGATGATGATGGTGACGGTGATGATGATGAATATGCTAATCAAGATGATGATGATGATGACGATGAATATGTGATGACAAGATATTTACCTTGGTATTCACTAAATTGTTCTGAGCTTCGATAACATTATAATAGAATGGTTATGAGTGATTATTCACTCCTATAAAGAATGCACTTTATGGAACTACCAAACTGCTCATTTTGGATCTTCCTCTTTTAAGACACCGAAATAGGTCCATAAGTATTGATTCTTCATGTGCACAAATATAAGAACAGGAGGCTTCATAGGGCCCAAACAGTTGTATTTTTTTTTACTACTTCCTTGGATCATATTGAATTGTCAAATTAGTCCTTGGAATGGGTGTTAGGAGTCCTTACTTTTTCACTCAACTAGCTGCTCCCCCTATCATGTAGACGTCTTCATTCACTGATCTCCCCGTAAAATTGCGATGATGACGATGATGATGGTGATGATGGTGATGAATATGATGATGATGATGAAGATGATGGCGATGATAATGAAAATGATGATCATGATGATGATCATGATGAAAATCTCTGCTGATGAATTGGATGACGATGATGTTGATGATGAGTATGATGATGAAGATGAAGATGTTGCTGATGATGAAAATGAATATGACCATGATGATAAAGATGATGATGGTGATAATGAAGACATTAAGTGATGATGAATATGATGATTATTTCAATGGTGATGTTAAGAAAAATGACGATGATGAAGAATATGATGATGACGACGACGATGATAGTTATGAAGATGATGATGATGATATCGATGAAAACAATGAAGAAGATGGTGATGACAATGAGAAGGATGATGATGAGCATAATGATGATTATGATCATATTCATGGTTTTCTTCATCACCATCATCTTCGTCGTCTTCATCATCACCATGATCATCATGATCACGATCATCATCATCATGATCATCGTCATCATCATCGTGTTCGTCCTTGAAGGGACTTATCTATAGGATCTCACTATAAGCAATGCAACCAATATAAATTATGAAAAAATACTAGCTAAATTAAATTAAATTAAATTAAACTATACTAAATTAAAAACATAGACTTGTTTAACTATAATTAATTTAAAATGCAACAAAATATAAAATTTGCAAATAAAAAAACCTAAAATAAACTAAACAAAAGAAAAATATGCAAAATAAAAAGACAAAACAAAACACAAAATATAAAATATCCAAATAATCAAACAAAAAACGTAGAATTCAAAAACACACATGCACTAGCTAAATGCGAGAAGGAGGAAGTGCCAATTTATAAGCAACATACCCAATCTGTTGAAGAACTAGATATGGGCTAGAGATCTTTGGAGTGAGTGTTTGATGCCCTTTATGTTTCACGAAGGATTACTTGTAATGATGCAGATGAAGAAAAACCATATCACCAACTTGAAAAGTGCGCTCAGAATGGTGTTGATCAGCCTGTTGTTTCATGTGGGCTCTTGTCAGGTGAAGATTGTCCTACAGGAGGTTAGGAATCTGATGTCGGTTTCGAACAACCATGTCAATTTCTTAAACTGGTGAACTGCTGGGGGTGGAAGGGAGGAGTACTAGAGGTGTGTTACCATAGACTGCTTCATATGGAATCATTTTAGATGCAGTATGGTAGGAATTATTGTACCACCATTCAGCGAGAGGGAGCCACTATTCCCACTAATGTTGTTCTTCAGAGGTGAAACAACAAAAATAAGTTTCCCAATATTTGTTAACAACTATAGTTAGACCCTCTATTGGTGGGTGATAAACTGAACTCATATGCAGTTTGGTGTTAGGGAAGCAAAAATGACTTGTGAAAGTTGTGTTGTAGTCTTAGACAATGGAATAAGGGATTCCATGAAGAAGGAATATCTGGGCCATGAAAATTTGTGCGATTGAAGAGGTGATATATGGATGGAGTGTAGTTTCACTCTTGTGGTGCTAACAAGGGACACATTTGGCAACCATATGTTGAATTTCATGTTGCACCCCCTTCCAAAAAAACTTCGTTGCAATGGCTCATATGTTTTGATGAACCTAGAGTGCATTGCCAATGGAGAAGCATGGAGTTCATAAAAGACCACATGTTTAAGGTCTGTGCTCTGGGGAAGCACCAAACGACCCTTGTATCTCAGAGAAAATCCATCCCAAGAGGAATACGGTACCACAGAAGGGTTACTGGCCAACTGTTGGATGACTTCAGATAATGAGGATTCATTAACATAGCCTTGCTGAAGAGAGTGTAACCAAGTTGGAAGAGGCATAGAAATAACTGAAAGAGAAACATGGGCATCAAATGTGTGGAAAAGAGCATCCACCGCAAGATTGTCCTAAGCCTTCTTATAGTCATAATCCCTGAGTTTGAGAACCCATTTCTATTGTGTTGGGGATGAGACCCATTGTTCCAGGAAATATTTCAAACTCTTGTGATCAGTCTTGATGCCGAAAGGATTCTCTAAGAGGGATGGCCACCACTTATGTACTATGTACAAAATAGTCATCATTTCTTTCTCATATGTAGAGGTGGATAAATTATTTCTAGAATTGCATTTGTCGGTCAAGGAAATGGGATGTTCATCTTCAAAGAGGACTACCCCAACTCCATTGTCGTAAGAATCATGCTCAAGAGTGAAGAACTTGGAAAAATAAGGCATCTGAAAGGTGCATCAGAATGAAAGATCCAAGGGAGTAGTTGAGACTACTGAAGGTTGCATCTGAATGAAATGGAACTGAGCAATGACACCATGTGAATTTGTATTAAGGAGATTTTCCATGCGATGGGAATGGATGATGCTGAGAGCACCTGGTTGGAAGCCATTGAATTTGTGTTTGTTCCCATTGACTAAAAATTACATCCATAGTTCAGCAAAATCCCATAAGATGGGTCCAAGTGTGTGTAACCATTGAGTTCCCAAAATCACATCACATCCTCCTAGAGGCATGGCAAACATGTTAGAGCACAAGTTATAATCAACAATAGAGATACACACATTGCAGCAATTTCCTTTGCAAGGTAAGGTGCTCCCATTGGCAACCATGACTTTAAAGATGGAGCAAGGATGGAAAAAACTATCAGCTTGTTTGACAATCTGAGGGTCAATGAAGTTATGGGTGCTACCAGAATCAATGAGTATTGTAAGAGGAATCTTCTTGAAGAAACCCTTGACTTGCATGGTTTGTGGGGTGGTGACTTCGACTAATGCATGGAGAGATATCTTCGGGTGTTCATCATGAGAATGAGGGTCAACATGTGGTTGTTGAATGTCGACCTAAGCATCTACTAGATCCTGAGACTTCACAAATTTCAAGTGTAGGTGGAGAATCCACATCTAGGAGATAGATCTTTTTCTCAACACATCTATGTCCTCGGGTGAATTTCGCGTTACAATTATAACAAAGCCCCTTTTCCTGATGTTCCCACATCTTTGCTTCAAACAAATGCTTGATAGGAGTGGTTCTAGGAGCTGGTATATTTTGGGTTCTTTGAGGGACCATAAGTTTGAATGGAACAAGAGTGGATTTGGAGCGTTGTTGAGCTCGGATCTTGTCCTCTACTAGCTTAGCCAACCTAAGGGCTTCCATCATTGTGTGCGGGGAAATTTTTTTAACCTCAGAGCGTATTGCATCCTTCAGACCACTGATAAAACAACTAAGGTAGAATGCATCAGGCAATCCCTCAGTGTGATTGGAAAGTTTCTCAAATTTTGTCTGATACTCCTGCACAGTGCCAGTTTGGCAAAGTTTGGTGAGTGCTCCTTTGAAGTCATCAAAAGCACTAGGACCAAATTGTTGCAAGAGGAGTTGGGAAAAATCTGTCTAGTTTGGCTCGACATGAGCCTTGATGTACCAACGGAACCATTGAAGTGCTTCATGTTCCAAATGAAAGGATGCAAGGGGGACTTTATTGAAATCAAAAGTGTTATGCAGACTGAAATATTGTTCTACCCTATAAATACATCCATTCGGATCATCACCATTGAAGTAAGGAAAATCCATCTTTGGCCTGCGATAGTGGGTAAACAATGAGAACCCAGTGTCTACAGAAGACTCAGGCTAGCGGCGGTTGTCCATGGGTGAATCATGGCGATTAAGGCTAGGAAATTTTTGATCTAGATCCTCAAGTTTGGACCTGATGGTGGCAAGTTCTTCTTCCATTTGTTTAGTTTCTTCGGCGCGGGTAACAACCATAAGTAGTTTTTTTTTATTTACTTTTATAAGGTAATGGGTAGAAAAACAAAAAAGGAGATTTTTGATTTGGGAAAAATTTGGGGGGGTAATTGGGGTTTTACTGGGTTTTGGACACTTTTTCAGGGAAAAGAAGCAGAAAATGTGAATTTCATAGGTGGGATGAAGGAATTGGAAAATTTGTCAGAGAAGGACAATCAAGAGGAATTGGAAAATGAACACCGTGGAAAAATTTGAAGGCGATTGGGTGAGAATCAGAGAAGTTATGACAAACTTTAAAAGTTGACAAATGTGGGATTTCGGACTTGAGGAAGTGAAATTGGGGATAAGGGACTCAATGAAGAATATGCAGAATGGTAGCATGGGGGTGAGAGTGAAATTTCAAGGAAAACGGAGCTAAATCAAGGAAGATATGGCTGAAAAATAAGAAATGGAGTAAATGATCTGCGACAATTCTGAAATTTTGCACGTTATCAACTGTAAATAGAGATGTACCCCAGGTATAATCGGCTTCCTATTGGTTCAAAGGTAATCATTCGACCTCCAAGGCTATCTCAGGCTTGAGTATTGGGGAAGTACCCGTCACTTCACGATGCAGGTAAAACTGCTAACCGCTTGGCCAAAAATGACAGCTCTTTGGTTTTCCTCACAGATGGGAATCTAATCAATCTAGTGGGGGTCGTTTCCCTTTTCGCTTGGAAGGTCCTCTCAATGGCCAGCTACTTCGGGGTTCCTATGGTATTCCTCACAATGATTTTTAGGGCTATGCCCAAGTACTTCCCACAGTTAAGCGGATAGGGTGCATTCCTTGATACGAATGAAAAATACTACTGTAAGAAGAAGAACTACTGCAATAATCATACTGCAAGAAAAAATGTGGCAGAAATTCCACCCAATGCTCAAAAACCCGTAATTAGAGCTAGGGTTTTGAGATGAAAACTTTTAAAATGAGCATAACCTGATATAGATTGCTCAGAATTGCTATTATATCCTATTTCCAAAACTAGAACAACCACTCTGCTTCTACCCACAAAATCGGAATAGAAATCTGGGAACCCGGTCAAAAGATTTTCGCTATTCAATTTATGCGGCTGTCACCAAAATTCTAAAAGAGGAATTCAAATATGCAACCTGTTTCTTCTGATTCTGTGCAGAAAGTTTCAGAAAGTGATCTAAAAGTCACCACCCAATTTTTCCCTCTTGTTTTGAAAAAAAAAAAAAGTCCCACTTGTGCCAAGGAAAGTGCTCTGATACCAAATGTGGAGAACCTCCTACAATAAACAATGAGAATGCAAAAATATTGGAGCACAAAATATATTTTATTGATCGCGGGCCACTTCAAGGGGGCAAGCTCCTTTGAGAAATCTCAATACAAAATAACTCTTCGGTGCTCTCAATATCCTCAACACATGCTTATATACTAAGTCTAATCTAAACAACTATTACTCCACATGAATGTGGGATAATGCAACCTATTAACTGGACGACTTAACAACTATTACTTACTCCCCATGAATGTGGGATAATACATCATACTAATTGGATGACTTACAAAGCATATGTGTCCGACAAAATATACCAACAAAATAAAGAAGGGGGCTGCCACGGGTTCTTAACAAGGCTATGATGTTTTTTTTACAGGAAGGGTGGGAGAAGAACTTTTCCTATTAGTGCATCATCCACTCCCTTTGCATGTGATCCCATGCTTCTAGAACCACCTGCCCCACCTCAAGAATGGTAGCAATGTTTAGACCTTCAGGTTTGTTTCCTTCTATGTTTTTTCTTGATTACCTATTGTGTTCTTATTTTATTCATGGTTTTTTTTTGTTTTTGTGGATGTGGTGTTGATGAAATGGTTCAAATATCCTTGCAAGCATGAAGCATGAGTTGTCCAGGTGAACTTGGGAAATTCAATGCGAGACATAAAACCAACAGTATCGAGGAAAAGGAGGAAAGAAATGAGATATTTTAATGTTGTCATGCCTATGTTTGCTTGTTGTGAGATACTTTCAAAATATGCTTGAATGGAATGTTGTGGTTTTGTGGAGCTATATGATTGCAGGGTATGCTCTGAATGGGAAAGATGAAGAGGCTCTCAAGATGCGTTGGCAAGCATTGATGATGGGGATGAGGCCTAATGATTTTACTTTTTTGACAGTGCTTCTGATTTGTGCAAAAATCACAGGTTATGGTCAGGGTAAGAAATTTCATATCCTCACCATAAAATATGGATTTGATTCAAATGATTTTTGTGGGTATTTATCTAGTTGGCCTGTCTGCAAAATGTGGGATTGTTTCTAGTTTTGTTCATTCCTTTTGGGAATCATGACAAAATTCCCATGAATTGAAATTTCAAAGCTAGAATGAGAATATTTTTAATAGGATGTGTAAGTGGCTATTGTGTTAATTATAATACATTAACTGGTGCTCTGTGGACTCAAAAACCCAATTCTCTTAGGTGCCAAGATAACTCCATGCCATGTTTTTTCTTTAAAGGGCCACTAGGTATTCTATTTGAGAGGAATCTATGTTGGTTGTTACCATAATAAAACAAGGTTATAACATCCCTATATCAACACACTTCCACCTGCTACCTACAATCTGCAATAAATTGCAAACTAACAAACTTTCACAGCCCTCCCTACCTGCAACCATGGTAAACACTGAACTGAGTCAAAGGTTAACTAAGTTAGTTGGATGGCGATATTGTTTAAGAGAGGTAAATAAAGTATGAAAAGAATAAATTATTTGCATAGCTATAAGTCTGGAACATACATTTGGTGGTCGTCCTATATTGCTAAGAATAGTCTTCAAAGTTTGGAGTGGTGTGGTTTACATTGAATGAAAAACTAAAACTCTTAGACACCTTACATTGGTAACCTTCATTTCTGCTATAAAATTGTCATAATTAGAATTGTGATACAGTATTACTGTTGCTATATTTATATGAGTCCTCATACTTGAATAGAAGGTTATTGCTTGGTTAAATACTGCAATTGAATTATATATGGTTACACAACTAATGATCTCCTGTATTGTAATGTGCTACTAGATTACCTTGCTACTAATTATATATATATCGAATTGAATACATTGACTTGATATCATTTACATTTGCATATATAAGCACTAAATGAAATTAGTATGTCTTCTTCATTCATAGAAGTGATTGATTGAAAGGAACTGGTCACTAATACAATTGTGTAGAAGTTATAGCTATTTGTCCTTGTAATTAAAAAGAAAGAAGGTTCCCTGCAACCGAATGCATTTTCCAAGGCACTAGAGTCCATGTCTAAGTTTCCAGAAAGACCAGAATGGGTGTTGTGCCATGAATATTTTGGTACAAAAAAGTGTGGTAGAGACTAGAAATGTGTTACTAGTTACCTATTTTGACTTGGTTTGATGCAGGTTTTTACTAGACTTGACCAGAAATGCTGGTAAAAGTTGACATTTCCTATATCTTTCCTTTTATATCCTTTTACTTAAATTTTTAAAATTACCACTAACTGTTCCAATATGTTTGAGAAAGTTTCCAACCTCATCAGAATTCATATGGTGAAAGTAGAATTTCATTCTCCATTCAAAATTCAACAGACTTAACAGTTTAAAAGATTTCAGGATTGGAAAGATTACAGTCGTTTGATTGGATTCTATCATGTATCAAGGAATGGTATTGGAATTTAATCAAGAGAACCAAGCCCTTTATGTAACCCAATGTTGGTTCCATTGATTGTTGAATTCCTCTATCATGGCCTTAGCAAAAATGTACCCTTCACTCAAGCCAAAATCATTGATTAGGCATGATCTTTTTCTATGATATTTTAAGGATTGTATTAAGTAGTTTCATCAAAGTTGAATGGTGTTAATTGATGTCCCTGGAGGATTGACGTAGAGCTAAAGGCTAGATAATGAGGTAGAGGGTGATACTAATGGTGAGGATCCCAATATAAGTGATGGTGGAAATTTGCTTGTCATTTAAATGTTATTTCTCATTTATTCATAATCCTTTCTTTCAAAGTTCCAATATAATGTGCTATTTATAAATGAGTAGTCACGTTTCCAGTCTGTTTCAGTTTTGGAAACACCTACCTATTTCCCTGTATCGTGTAGATTAGGTCCACAACCGTAAATGAAATTGATTTAACTTCATTGCAATTAAATTTGTGGCACCGTTGTGAACTTCCCTACCCATTATTTGAATAGAATTCAATAAACCATTTTTCAAAGATAATATTAAATATCAAACTGGAAGCAAGGAAATCCTCATTGTAAATGACAATGTGGAGTAATAGGAAGAAGATATATATTACCAACAAAAGACAAACCAAGGAATATTATAGTCAAACAAAAAATATGTTGAGAGAGAAACCAACCTTGGTGAGTTCTGCTTGTGAGTAAACAATTGTAGGAGATGTAGATCCAGTAGAGGCAACATGACCATTTACAACATTATTGATAGCTGCATCTGCAAAAGGATTGGGTGTGTTTCCACCATCCTTATTTTTTTCATTTTCCATAAACTCCACCTCCTCCTCTTCTATCAACTGAACCATAACAGGTTAGCATACATAGATATTCCTACAAATTCATACATATTCAATGCAATGGATTACTAATATAAATTCCTTCGTAACAACCAATGTAAATATCTAATTGTGGTAAAAAATAAGGAGAAGTTGTGAAGAGAATTCTTATACTATTGTTTAGTACTCTTATTTGATTCTAATGGATGGTTGATTGGATGTCTTTGATACTTGATGCTTGGTCAATGGATATCATCTTCAATTGTCTCTTGATAATAAATTATAATCAGGTAAGACCTTTCTCTATTAAATTGGATGCTTGTCATTGAAACGTTTAATAGTGTGCATGTTTCTCAAATTTGGTTATGTTTCTCTTAACCCTTGTTATGTCACCACAAGAAGTGATATATATGGATGGGTTATGTCTATTAATCCAACCAACCGTACATTGTTTAATTTTTTGTGGTTGTAAATTTTTTTAAAGTTTTTAAAATTTATATTAAATAGAATTATTTTAATAATATTTATTTGATTATTGGTGATGTAATCGGAGAAACCACAGTATCGAAATGACAAAGTCGACATTTCGAATCCATATCAGGATCCAAAATCAGGACAAGTCGAATATGGAGAGAGTGAAAACCAAGGTTAAATACTGGAGCTGGGTAAAAAGTCTAAGGGCGGCCGTGGAGACTAGGGTTTGCTAGGTCAAAAAAGAATTTTTTTTTTTAATTTTATTTAATTTCAAAATGTGCGGAAAAATTAATCTCCAAACCTATTTTCCGGAAAAAGGAAATGTTTATATTATTAAAATTTTTACAATGGCTCAATTATGAAAGTATTAGAAATTTTTCTTAAGGTATTAATTATTTTTAACCTTCCAGTTTTTAAATGATTTTTAAAAACCACCTAATGCCCTAAGATTTTTAAAAACCCTTTAAAACCCTAAAGTTTGAATTTTATTATTCCTAATAACAATATTTTAAAACTTAAAGTTCTTAAATTTATTAATATTAATAACAAATTTGAAACCTAATATTAAACTTAAAAACTTAAGGTTATTACATTTGTTTTTATTAATGAATTTTAATTTTAGCTATAATTAAGTTTTAGTGAAAGGTGATCTTTTAGCTTAATTTTAGGATTTCAAATGTTGAAAGGTTGATTTTTGAATTAATTTCAAACCCTAAAGTTTTAACTTGATTTTAAAAGCCCTAAAGTTATAAACCATTTAAAAACCTAAAGTTTTAAATTTATTATTATTATTAACAATTTTTTAAAACCTTAATGATAAATTAAAATTTTCAAAAACCTAAAGTTATTAAATTTAGAACTGAATTTTAATTATAATTAAATCTTCTTTGTAAGGTGTTCCTTTAGTTTAATTTTTGGATTTGTTAAAATTTTAGAATTTTAATAATAATCTTAAAGTCTTTTAATTTTATTATTATTAATCATACATTTTGATGATAATTTTTAATCCTAAAGTCATTAAATTTCTTATTATTAATAACAAAACTTATTTTAATTTTAAAATGTCTAAACTTAGGGAGAAATAAAAGGATTTTTAAGGTTTTTAAATTATTTTTAAAATCCTAAAGTTTTTAAACAGATTTAAAAAGATCTGCGTGGTAGCTACCTTCACGCAGACTCCCACCACCATCCTTCCCAGAATATAGGCGTTCTCAATACCCTGGCAGTGAGAGCCTCGAGGATCGCAGACTTGGAACATATTGAAAAAGAAAAAGACCACCTCAAAGAAGTCTTCACAAACATAGGTTACAAACCCAAGGTCATCACGAAGACCATCGGAAAAACCCACAACAAGAACCTTACGGGTGTGAAAACTTCTGACAACAAGACCGCCACCAAGCCACGAGCTTACTTACCGTATATACAAGGGGTGACTGATAAGAACGCTAGAATTCTCAACAAGAACGACATCACGACTTCGTTTAAACCCCTAGAGACCATTAAGAAAAGAATGAGATCCGTTAAAGATCCAGTTGATCATACACAATTCATAGGGGTTTATAAGATCAGCTATATAGGTGAGACGAGGCGTTCTTTCCACACGCGGCTAAAATAACATGGGGCGGACATTAGAAAAGAACGTATCCGTTCCTCATCCCTAGCGGAACATGTGGCCAAAACCAAACATCACATTTTCCTGGAAGACACCATTATCCTCGCGAAAGAAGACCACTATTTTAAAAGAAAATTTAGGGAGGCCTTAGAGATTACCAAACTCCCACACAACCTAAACAGGGATGGTGGGCTCGAGGTGAGCACTAGTTGGCTTCTCTCTATTCTTAATCGAAACAGACACTCTGTCCCTTAACCGTTTTCCTTATTCCCCTTTTCCTCTTTCGAGCCCTTCCCCCTTTATCCCTTTGTCTTCCTTGCCCTTACTAAAACCTTAATTTAAAATACCCTAAAAAATTTTAAAATTAAAATTGAAAGATCTTTTTAAATCTGTTTAAAAACTTTAGGATTTTAAAAATAATTTAAAAAACCTTAAAAATCCTTTTATTTCTCCCTAAGTTTAGACATTTTAAAATTAAAATAAGTTTTGTTATTAATAATAAGAAATTTAATGACTTTAGGATTAAAAATTATCATCAAGATGTATGATTAATAATAATAAAATTAAAAGACTTTAAGATTATTATTAAAATTCTAAAATTTTAACAAATCCAAAAATTAAACTAAAGGAACACCTTACAAAGAAGATTTAATTATAATTAAAATTCAGTACTAAATTTAATAACTTTAGGTTTTTGAAAATTTTAATTTATCATTAAGGTTTTTAAAAATTGTTAATAATAATAATAAATTTAAAACTTTAGGTTTTTAAATGGTTTATAACTTTAGGGCTTTTAAAATCAATTTAAAACTTTAGGGTTTGAAATTAATTCAAAAATCAACCTTTCAACCTTTCAAATCCTAAACTTAAGCTAAAAGATCACCTTTCACTAAAACTTAATTATAGCTAAAATTAAAATTCATTAATAAAAACAAATGTAATAACCTTAAGTTTTTAAGTTTAATATTAGGTTTCAAATTTGTTATTAATATTAATAAATTTAAGAACTTTAAGTTTTAAAATATTGTTATTAGGAATAATAAAATTCAAACTTTAGGGTTTTAAAGGGTTTTTAAAAATCTTAGGGAATTAGGTGGTTTTTAAAAATCATTTAAAAACTTGAAGGTTAAAAATAATTAATACCTTAAGAAAATTTTCTAATACTTTCATAATTGAGCCATTGTAAAAATTTTAATAATATAAACATTTCCTTTTTCCAGAAAATAGGTTTGGAGATTAATTTTTCCGTACATTTTGAAATTAAATAAAATTTTAAAAAAAATCTTTTTTGACCTAGCAAACCCTAGTCTCCGCGGCCGCCCTTAGACTTTTTACCCAGCTCCAGTATTTAACCTTGGTTTTCACTCTCTCCATATTCGACTTGTCTTGATGATGGGTCCTGATATGGATTCGAAACGTCGACTTTGTCATTTCGATACTGTGGTTTCTCCGATTACATCACCAATAACCTATCACCACAGAAATTTAGCAACAAATATTTATTTGATTGTTGATTGGTATATATTTCAGTGATGTAGGTTTTGATATCAGCTCCTGCAACACTGGCGGCATATCAGACATCATAGGTGTCAGTTGGATGTGATGCAATTCAATTAAACCCTGAGCACGATTGTTAGTTTTTCTTTGATAATGGCAACTTTTTGGAGTTTGAAGCCCGAATGTTCTATAGCAATTTGTTCTCATTTTCTCGGCGTGGTTTTGAGGCTACTGAGTAGAGATTTGTAGAAATTGTGGAATGCCAGAGCTTGTCTTGAGTTGTACATGCATAATTTCTTTGAGTAATTAGTGAGGCATCGACCCCAGCCATAACATTCTCTGTATAAACTAACAAAATCTTGTTGCACGCATCAATTCTTGCAAATTATAAGTGTAGGAAAGCATTGCGATAGAAGAACACAATATTCCCTCTATGGTTTACCATTTCTTATGTCCCAGATGGAAGAATCTTCTACCAGGAGGAAAAAAAAGCAGCAATGAGGGATACCTTAGAGTGCTTCCTAGGAAGAAAGCCAAGCCTGAACTTTAGGAGAACAAATTCATGGTCAGGGTTTTACTTCTTAATGGTTTGAATTTGACAATGCAGTTGGAGGATGTCATTGAAAAGATGTCAGTCGTAGAGTTTGTAAGTATTGTTAGGAGAAAATATGAGAAATAAATAATAGAAAAGGGGCTAAGAAAGATCCATTGCGGTACCCAACTCTATGTGGAAGAAGCAATGGGAGAACGAATAATGATGGAAACATCATATGCAATGATTCTCACAACAAGCCCATGCTTGTAGCTCCGCAGGTTCATCCCTGAACTTCCTCCCCTAAACCGTTTATTTAGTTTTTTTTATAAGTCAAAAGAAAAGTATTAATATGTGCGGTACAAAAGTATTACATGAGCTCCTCAAAGTGTATTCTGTTAGAACAAATATTTCCATATGTAAATATTATTTACTGGAAAGTTTTTTTCTTTTTTAGTAACTAAGGGAATTGACAACTTGTTGGCAGGCAACACCCTTCGAAGCATTTTTTTAACACAAATAATTTAAATTTTTGGTAAAGTTCAAGCAATATTGATTCTTTTGTCTTGATAAGAAAACTCATCATTGATATCTTAGGAGTGCCCCAAGAATCTTTGATTCTTAATGCACTCCTGATAGGAACTTACTTGACTAATCCATTTCAACTGATTGAACATTAGTAGCAACAAAAATTCAACTCTTGTGATCTTAATTCTTCATTTCTGTCAATCATTAGAAGGATCATAATTACAGAAGATTAGTAGCTCCTATTTGTTTTTCACTCATCACTCATGTTTGATTAAAATCAAATGAATGTATTTTGATATCAATCGAAATTAAGTATTGCATGATGTGATAACTGTATTTTCTAAATTCAGGTGAAAAATTTGGTAAAGCTTGACTATCGTATGGCTCACCTGTGTGACTATCCTACGGCTCATTATGCTTTGGTAAGTTGTCTTCAAAACCTCTTGTCTCTGTCAATTCATGATATGATGGACTTACAGGAAGGTTTTTAGGGTTTTAATGAAATAAGGTATTTTGGAGTATTGTTGGTAATGCCTATACTGTTGATGAAACGATTTCTTTTTGTAATCTCTGTTTCAAAAACCCTAGAGGTTTGTGTATCCGCTACCATGCCTCCAGTATCTAGATTCGAAATTATTGGTGACGAATACCTATATGCTGCACCAGAATCTCGAGAGATTGTGTCGAGATATGGATGGTTGGAATTCCTTCAGAAATTTTCTGTCTTTAATATGGTTGTTTCTAAGGCATTCGCAGAGTCTTTTGATGGGGTTCATGCACAGGTGGGAGACGTTGAGATAAAACTGTCTGAGAAGTTCATTTCACAAGCTATTTGCTTGCCACAGACTGGTGAGAAGTGGTATAAAGGAAAACATATCAAGAATGACCAATGGAAAGGGTTTCTTACCCCTACTCATCGGCAAACTAAGTTCAAATCTGGCTTCCCATCCGATTTATTAATGAAAAAGTGGAGGGCTCTTCTGGAGCTAGTTATCAGGTATGTAAATTATGAGGGTAGGCTATCTCCGACGCAATTTTATCACCTGCGACTGTTGTTGATATTTAAGGGTTACCCTGTCAATATGCCCTATTTCTTTTTAAACAGTTTGCATAAAATGGCATCCACTTATGAGTCTAATGTCGGCAAAAAAAGTAGGATTTTATTCCACCATGGGTTAATTAAGATTCTTGTGTCCAGTCGGTTGGAAGAATTAGGTCAGACTTTGGATTCTTTCCTTGTGAGAAATGGGTTTGGGGTTAACGAGGAATGGCCCAAAAAGAGGCCTAGGGTTTGACGTAGGAGGGTAAACAATGAAGAGGCTAAGCTTGAAGCAGAGGAATCTGGTTCTCCAGATGATTTGAGGGATGAAGGGTTTCAGCCTGATCAAACCCTAAGTCTGGACGATGTGAAAATTGAGGTGGAAACTAGCGTTGAAACTCCTATGAATAAGGGTCGAGGAAGGATACCCTCAACTCCTTTAATCTATCAAGAAAATGGTTCTTCTCATACACAGGTTAATACGAAGCAAACAAAGGATGAAATTCAGGCTAGCAGTGCTATGAGCAAGCTGGATGTATGAAGAACCACACGCAGTATGACAGTCGCTCTGCTTGCCAGCAGGAATTTGAGCGTTGGGGATGTCTTAGTTATTGAAATGAGTGATTCTTCAGACCTTCGACGAAATCCAGCCACCATAGCCCCCTCTATGTTAGATCTGAAATGCATTTCTACCTCTGCAGATAACGTGGTGGACAGTCAGCAAGTAAATAGTGAGGGTAGCCAAGAAATTGACAGAAAGCACCACTTAACTGAAGAAGCCCAAGTAAAATTGAAAAGAGACCAAACTGATGCAAATCCTGATGCTCAATTGATTTCTTCCCTGCAAATAGACCTAAAAGAAGCACAAGTTATTCAAACATTTTCCCTGGAAGAAATTAAAGCTTTAAAAGCTGAATTAATCACCTAGGTTGAGAAATGGGACGTGTTAAGAGGGAAAAAGTTAAAATGCAAGAGAATGATGAAAACGATTTTGTTAAGGAATCAAAAATTGAAAAAATAGAATATAATTAACATGACCATGGCTATCAGGTTCAGGGCTAAATTAAACAAAGCTAGGAGAAGTGTACCCATCTGATTCTCAGTTGAGTCGGCCTTAAAAACCCGATACTTTGTCTTTGGTGACTTCTGAATTTTGTTTTTTATATCTTACATTATGCCTACAGAGGGTTTTGGATAAATTATTATAGGTTAGTTATGTTTTGGATTCATCAATCTCAGTTCAATTCATGGTCTAAATGATTAAATTGAGATATCTACAGAATTAACATTCTGCAGATATCTCGCACACGCCTAATTTATCATCATTAAAGTTTTGCTAAAACAACATTTTGGTAATATGTACAGGTGTCAAAGAAACCATTGGGTTGAAACTAGATGTTGGTATTCCTTCGTGTCTTTTGATCGTGTGCGACTACTCAATGAAGATTTTTCGGGACTTACAGCCGATTTGATGCTCAGTTATCACTTCGTTCCTATTTCTAAGTTTCTGTTAGCATGGATTATCCAGTATGTTGTTACTATGATTGGGAGAGTTTAATGCTGGAATTTTTCCAGTAAGTTAAAACTCTAGACATATCTTTCTTTCTGGATGATTTTGTAACAACGTGCCTATGAAGCTGGTCATCGTTACACCTTATTTGGATAAGATTAGAATCTTTCCTATGAAATAGGATTTCTAGTTAGTTGGTTGCAGTCTTTTGTTTTTCCTTTATAAGCAACTTTAGAATAGAAGCAAGGGGTTAGAATCTTGAGACTTGTGATAAACGAATATATTATAGCAACTTATTATTATTCTGTTTTATTGGTGTTCCTCTAGAAACGTTTCTAAGGATTGCTATGTTTTATGGACATGCTGAAGACATTGGCTACGTCTATCAGTCATTATCATGTTGTCTTAATATTGTTTTCCAGTGTTAAACTTCTTTTCATTTGTATATATCTTTATATTGTATGTGAAAATTCTTGTTAATGGATTCTGAACAAAGTACTTAGTGTTGGAGAATGAATAACTAATTATCATATAGAAAAGTGAATGAATTTCTTCATGTTCCTTTTCTTCAATTGATAATGATATGATTTCATACAAAGTGTTGACTATGTAAAGTGAACTTATTCATTTCAGAGCTAGTGCTTAGGTGCAATTTCTTTTATGCTTCAATACTATGTTAAAATTAGTTTGGTTATGAGTTTTGTTGCATTTTCAAATTGATTTACAATAAAATATTATTTTATTGTAATTTGATTCAGATTTGTACCTGCTGATAATAGGATTTCCTAATATTGCAGGATGATAGATTAATTTTTTAAATAAAACTTTTTATCTTATTATCTATTTCAGCTCCCATTTTTGGGATAGTTATATTGCATCGTAGGTCATTATAGATAGAGATTAGGAGCTACTATTATTTTTTGTTTTAGTTTAAGAAATTTATGGGTATTAGTTAGATTATTTTAATTAGATATTTAGTTTATTTCAGTAAATATTTGATAAAATAGAACTTATCTTATATCTTCCAAGAGACTCTCTACATTGAGAGCATATTTTACAGGCAGCAGGGCCTTTAACCTGTGAAAAATAGTTATACCAAACACATACAAGATTGCGATAAGTCGATTGTGTGGGCTATTTTTCTGTAGTTGGCCACAATACCCCATAGGTTACATTTTCCCAGCCAATAAATGGTGCTAGAAGGAGGGCCTGAGCTGAAAGCTTAATGGCTGATCAATCGCATAAGGATCCTACCAATGATCAACCAACTTCCTCCCTCATAAGTTTTGGAACATTGTCTACCCCGGTCTCTACACCACACCCTGAAACTGTAAATACTCCATTCTTAGATACAGTTAGGACTATCATTGAAAGGGACCCTAATGTCTCATGAGTTTTCCCTGAACAGATAAGTCAAACTTTAGAGGAATTACGTAGAATCTTAACGAGAGCATATTCTCACCAAATAGGGATTTCCCTGATTAATTTTGGATTACCAAGTATAACTAATTTCCAAACATTGGCAGTGACTGAAGCAGCTGCTGATTTAGCTGGAGAAGAACCTCTTGAATCATTAGTAGGGACTCCTGATTATCACCTTAGTAATATATTAAGAGGAGTGGCTGGTCATAACACTTCTCGACAATTGTTATCCGCGGGTGGATCTGATCTACCTCCTTCACCTCCTAAATCACCACCAGATAGTCCTCGTGACCATAACAGTGAGTCTTCATCGGATCCAGAGCCTGATCCCGACATGGGTGATCGTAATCAGGGTAACCCTAATGCCGATAGACCATGGTTACAACGTGGTTCTATTGATGTACCTGGATTATAGCATAATTTACCCAAACACCCTGATAAACTGCTCCCAAAGTTTGACCCGAATGATAAGGGCTTAGCTGATAATCACATTGACAAGTTCATCTTGGTTGTTCAGACTATGAATGTCCAGCATGAGGATGTGGTATGTCTACTATTTCCTTTAACTTTCGAAGGAAAGGCTACAGTTTGGTATTTTTCCCTGACACAAGGATCCATTACAAGCTGGAGTGATTTTAGTCAACCATTCCTGAATAAGTTTGGTGAAGATAAAAATCCTGTTGTGTTAGCACTAGAATTGGCCAAGATTAAGATGGAGAGTAAAGAAAGGATAAAGGATTTTAATCAGCATTTTCTTACTCTTATGAATAAGATACCAGTGGCCTCCCAACCTCCAGGAGACATCATAATAAAAAATTATGCTTCAGCCTTACCTAAATACCTTGGTATGTTTGTCAAACAAGCTGGTAAAATCACTTTAGTAGAAACCTTTGATGAAGCAATAAAGGTTGAGAAAAATTCATTGACGTTTGAGCCAGAAAATAATGGAAAGGTTGATGGTTCTATTCGTAAACGTAATGAAACCACTTCTAGAATTAACCCAGATAAAAAAATGCCCCTTATTTTGATGTAGAGAAATTACAACAAGAAATCAAGTCTCTTACAAATGAAGTGGTGATATTGAAAAGAAACAACATGGAGGGTACTTCAAACAGAGAAAATTTCAAGACCCCATACCTACCGTTTACATCTTAAAACGCTAGGAAAAATACTCCCCGTGACATATCAACTAATGAGGAGGTTTTCAATACTATAAGGGTTGTTCATGCTTTACCAGATTCCTCAACTCATCAGGAGTCTGATTATGATCATAAATTCGATCAGCCTAAAACCAAGGAAGAAACTTCTGAAGATCCTCTTCCTCTTAACTACCATTTTTGGGATAGTTTAGTCAAAGAAGGAGAGTCTAGTGATCATTCTGTCTTTGTAAACCAGCATACCCATAACACCAGAAGTAAAGGGCCTGTAGATCCGCAATCATCATCAGTACCTAAGAACAGTCCTCAAGCTTCAAATCAATAGCCTATTACTCAAGGTATAGACCTACAATATGACATCATAGAAGACCTTAAGAAACAGAGGGCTAATATTAGCATTTTTGATCTATTGAAAATTTATCCCATGCCCGGTGGTTCGATACTTTCTAACTTATCAAATCCATCAACCACTAAAACAAATTATCAACCCTCTGTACCTTCGGTTAATAACCTTGATCCTACAATTAGTAAAACAGCAGTAAGCTATAACAGTAATGTCAAAATAGCTGCCGATAAAGATTCACTTATAGGTAAGAATTCTAAATCTACAACTCCGCCTTTTCTGCTAACGTTTGAAATTTTCAACCAGAGTGTTCATAACTGTATGATAGATTCTGGAGCTTCATCAAATGTCATGCCTTACTCATTTTGTAAGAAGTTGAATGCCAAACCCACTCCTTGTGAAATCCAAATCATCCATTTAGATCAATCTAAGGTAAAAATTATAGGAGAATTATAAGGAGTAATGATTAAGATGGATACTAATCCACAGATCTTTCAGGTTATTGATGTAGTGGTGGCAGACATACCAGATGTCTATGGACTATTTTTAAGTCGTGACTGGTCTCAATCCTTAAAAGGATATTTTTCAATTGATTGGTCACATTTATGGTTGCCTAAAAATGGGTGTCCGAATCAGATTAGAATTGACAGAGAAAGGTACATGAAACACACGATAACTGAAATAAATGCTCTTAATGAACTAGTTCTTTTCAGTGATTCTATTTTAGGAAACTATGGGTATGATTCTGATTTAGGGAGTTTTCCTGCACTTAAATATGCATTTATCAATTCTGTAAATAAATCAGAAATTCTCCATTGTGATTTTTAGGAATCTGCCCCTAGTATGGTAAATAATGTGAATACTATAAATGATGTAAATAGCCTTGTTGATAAGCCTTGGAATTTATATTTTGATGGATCCCGATCAAATGAAGGTGCAGGAGTAGGTTGTATGCTCCTAGACCCTACAGGAAACAAATTCCCTACTGTCTTGTAGACTTGAATTTATTTGCACAAACAACACGGCTAAATATGAAGCCCTTATACAAGGACTCAAGAAGGCATTAGACTTAAAAGTTAAAGTTTTGATTGCATTTGGCGAATCTGAAATAATTGTTAGGCAAGTCCGTAATTTCATTCACTGTCTATCTAATCACCTACAAAGTTACCAAAAGGAGGTGTGGAATCTGATTTTAGCACTTGATTCTTTTAATATTGAATCCATTCCTCGTTTTCAGAATCAAGAAGCTGATTTTTTAGCAAACGTAGCTTCACGACTTATTCCTGCTGAAAATTTTTCACCTAATGCTTTTTCTATCGAATTATTATTTAGACCGTCCATTCCAGATAATATTACTAATTGGTGGGTCTTTAATGATGATTCATGGATTATTTCTTTCTTAACAGGAGAGGATGCTTTTAAAGAATCAGCAATTGATGAAGTTACACATGATGAGGATCTACATAATTTTTTGGTAATTCACCTGCCTCTTCCTATTGATAAGTCTTTTGAACAGGTAAATTCAATCCCTATGTTAGTTCTTAGGCTTGAAAAGTTTTATGATTTGCATGATAAATTCAAGGGAGTGCCTAATTGCAAGACAAATAGGTCAAACATGTGTTATGAAACCATTAATTTAGGCACAGAATCAAACCTTCAAAATATCAATTTAGGATCAGATTGCACTTCAAATGAAAAGGTGGCCTTCTTGAAACTGTTTAGTGAATTCAAAAACGTGTTTGCATGGTCTTATGACGATTTGAAAACTTTTGACACCCAGATCATACAACACGTGATCCACATGAAGCCTCAGTCAAAACCATTCCAGTAAAAATTAAGGAAAATGCACCCTACCCTAGAACCAACAGTAAAAAAATAATTGAATAAACTACGTACTGCTAGGATCATATTTCATGTACGCCATACGCAATGGGTGACTAACCTTGTTCCCGTTAGGAAGAAGAATGGGGATATTCATCTATGTGTAGATTTTTGTAACTTAAACAGATCATCAAAGAAGGACAACTACCCATGTCCACCCATGGAGAAAATTCTTCGAAAGGTGTCAGGCGCTCAGATGCTATCTTTATTAGATGGTTTCTCTGGGTACAACCAAGTTCTTGTTTCCCCTGCAGATCAGTTGAAAACTACTTTTAGGACACCTTGGGGAACCTATGCTTACAGGAAGATGCCCTTCGGTTTGATAAACGCTGGGGCTACATTTCAAAGAGCAATGGATGTTTCTTTTAGAGGCTTGATAAACCATTCTGTTGTAGTCTATCTGGATGACGTTATTGTATTTTCAAAAAACAGGTCTGATCACATCTCACACTTACGAAAAGTGCTTGAACGCTACAAGAAATTTGGTATTTCCCTCAACCCCAAAAAATCAATATTTGCAGTTACTCAGGGGATTTTGCTAGGGTAAGTAGTGTCAAAATAAGGGATTATGATTGATCCAGAGAGAACAGAAGCCATTTCAAAAATTCCTTTTCCAGCTACCAAGAAATCCATGCAATCCTTCCTGGGAAAAATAAATTTCGTAAGGAGATTTGTTCCAAGTTTTTCTGAAATTGTCCGTCCACTCCAAAATATGATTAAAAAGGACAGTAGTTTTTCATGGGGGGATATAGAAAAGAAATCATTTATAAGGATTAGAGAGGCCATAGCTGAGGCACCCGCACTTGTGAGTCCTGACTTTAGGAAAGACTTTATTCTGTATACTTTTGCATCTGATATATCTTATGCAGCTGTTCTCACTCAAAAGAATCAGCAGGAGGATGAAGTACCTATATCCTTCATGAGCTGAAATTTAAAAGGAGCTGAACTAAATTATCACGAAGTGGACAAATAGGATTTTGTTGTGTTCAAAGCAATAAAACATTTTCGCCCTTATCTTCTTAAGTCCAAAACTAACGTAATTGTTCCATTTAGTGCTGTAAGAAATTTATTGGTACAAAAGGACCTTGGAGAAAAAAGAGCACATTGGATGGTTGCTCTTCAAGAGTATGATCTAGAGATTAAACCCTCCCAGGTCATACGAGGTTAGGGGTTGTGTAAGTTGGCTTTTGAATCAACACATATCCCTTTTGAATAGAGTGACATGCCTTTAGATGACGTTTTCTTGCAGAAAGAAATATGTTTTATCCCAGATCCTGTTATCTCATGGTATACTGACATTCGCATCTACCTTGAAACTGGCATTGCCCCAGATCATTTAGATCCAAAAAAGAAAATGGCAATGAGATTAAAATCAGCACCTTACCAATTGGTAAATAATGTACTTTTCAGGAAGAATGCAGATGGAGTTCTACTTCATTGTCTAGAAAAGGAAGAATCTAATTTAGTTTTAACACAACTGCATGATGGGCCCGCTGGTGGCCACTTCGGTGGTAATACTACTGCTCATAAAATTATGAGAGCAGGCTATTTTTGGCCAACTCTATTTAAATATGCTCATGCTTTTGTTAGAAGATGTCAGGATTGTCAGACTGTAGCTGGCAGAGTTAAAAAACCAGCTTTTCCATTGCAACCTGTGATGGTAGAAAGGCCTTTTCAACAATGGGGAATTGATATCATTGGACTGATAAATCCATCTTCCTCCCTTCAGCATAAGTATATTATAACTGCTACTGATTATTTTACTCAATGGTCTGAAGCTGAACCCCTGCGAGTGGTTAACACAAATCAGGTATTACACTTCCTTGAAGCTAATATAATCACCAGATTTGGAGTGCCTGAAACTCTTGTATTTCACAATGCATCTTATTTTTCTTCTAGAGAATTGACTGAATTTTCTCTAGAAAAGGGAATTAGGATTAGATATTCAGAAAACTATTATCCACAAGGCAATGGCCTTGTTGAATCCATGAATAAGAATTTGCTGAAAATTTTGAAAAGATCCATTGCTGAAAATCACAGGAATTGGCATATTGTCCTGCATCAAGCTCGGTGGGCTGATAGGGTCACTCCAAAATCATCTATTGGTAATTCTCCCTTCTTTTTGGTATATGGAGTAGATGTTATTCTTCCTCCAAACATGTTTTTACCTTCCTTACATCTTGCATGAGCTGTACAAGACAATGAATGTTCAGCGATAGAAGAAAGAATTAATCTACTATTGAAGTTGGAATAAGAAAGAGAAGATGCCAAGAAACACTTTGCGAAACACCAACAAATTATTAAGACATGTTTTGATCATGGCTCATCCTTGAATCGAGAATTGCAAGTAGATGATCTAGTTCTGAGATGGGACAAAGCACATGAGGACAAAGGGGACCATACCAAATTTCAACGTCTTTGGTTAGGTCCATATGTTATAGCAGAAAAGCTTGGCCCAAATACCTTCCGTTTAAAGACTTTACAAGGACATCTCGATACCCTTCTGGTGAATAGGCATGCCCTTAAAAAGTACTTTCAATAATGACACATCACCAAACCTTTCCATTGTATATTTCCATCTATGTAGATTTATGTACATAAGATTGCAATTTATGATTGATTTCTGGCTGAAATTTTTGATCTAATATTTACAAATTATTTTCATTATTATCATCATCATAATGCTTATTTGCAATTTTAGGTCATAGTTTTTGAAATTAATCCAAATTTTCAGATCATTCATTGTACATAAGTCTGTATTATGACTTTTTTAAAATTCGTTGTTAAAGTATTTCCTTTATTCAAATCACAGAATTCAACATGAGGCATTTTGCATGAATTTAGAACCTGATGATTAAAATGCATACCAGACTGTAGTCATTTATGACGACAGGAAATATCAGATCTTTAACAAGTGATTGGTTTCCGAATTTGTGGCAATTTAAGCCTCCTCAATTTTGTTGTTAGCAGTCCTTGATTGTTGTCTTTGAGTGATTTCTTACAGATCAAGTACTTCGGGTAATTTATTTACTGATTTCAATAGATGTCTGCTAAGCTCAAATTTTTTTTTAAAGATATCTAGTTATCTCTATACACTCTTAAGTAGTATGTAGTTCTTCCCCCCATTTTGGAATACATTTGAACATTCAACTAGGACAATACTCTTAAAATTAGGTGAATATGAAAAGTATTATCAGAAGACAGGAGGTCTCATCACGAGCCGGCCTGCTTACGATCATAAATCCTATTGGAATGACATTGTCAAAATTTGGTTACCAAGCCAATAACAGTGACTCCCGGTCTAATAACTGAGAGACAGGAAGTCTCGTCACGAGCTGGCCTGATCAGTTTCTGGTAGGGTTGGTGAATAAGGCTATCTATTTAGTCACCAAGCTAAGATATTGTTTCTGATTAATTCTTTTCATATTTGTCTCTATGAATATGCTTTGTATATATACTAACTAAAAAAAAAAGAGTATTGTCTGATGTGTTTCTTTAATGTGGGGGAAAACTAACTGATATTTTTGAGAAGCCATATCTATATGGGTATTGGTTAAATTGTTTTTGACCTTATGGATCTTGATTGGAATTAAGTCATCTTACTCTTTCCTGAGTCTGATTAGGATCAAAACACTCAGATGACAGTCATAGGGTTGTTATAGAAATCTATTGAGGTCTAGTCACATGTTCAGACTCTTTTTAATTTGATTCACTTAGACAGAGATTCGATATTTAATGAAATTATTTGTGATTATCTAAAGTTTTCATGGTGTTTTCTTATAGAGATAACTGGTTCGGTCCTAGCATGTCGCCAATGGTTGGCAGGAAACACCCTTCGGAGCATTTTTTTAACACAAATAATTTAAAGTTTTGGTAATGTTCAAGCAATATTGATTCTTTGTCTTGATAAGAAAACTCATCATTGATATCTTAGGAGTTCCCCAAGAATATTTGATTCTTAAGGCACTCCTAACAGGAACTTACTTGATTAATCCATTTCAACTGATTGAACATTAGTAGCAGCAAAAATTCAACTCTTGTGATCTTAATTCTTCATTTCTGTCAATCATTAGAAGCATCATAATTACAGAAGATTAGTAGCTCCTATTTGTTTTTCACTCATCACTCATGTTTGATTAAAATCAAATGAATGTATTTTGATATCAATCGAAATTAAGTATTGCATGATGTGATAACTGTATTTTCTAAATTCAGGTGAAAAATCTGGTAAAGCTTGATCACTTCTGAATCATTTGTCTTGTCTTAGTTGTTAAAATTTTTAAGGTGAATTTAATAGGAATCCTCATAAACCCTACTATACCTTATGTTCATCACTTATTTCAAATTCGTATTTTTGAAATAGGTTGATATTAGAGTTTGTGATGAAGATCTAAAGTCACTTCTTAAGTTTTTGACATTGGTTTGGTCATATTATCAAATTATTTTCTGATCAGTTTTTGACCTTTACCCTAAGACATTAATTTTATGCTAAGATGATTATATTTTTGTAATTGAATTTGTGGAGCAAAGAATTAAGGTTTTGGAAAGTATTGAGTCATGTGTTAAAAAATGGTGAATCAACCTCCATTACTACCAAATTATGAAATCATAATTTATGATAGAGTAATGGTGGAATTAAGGCTTTGTTAGTCGTGCCATTCGACAGTTGATATCTGTCAATTCAGAATCATGCAAACATCACTTGCCATAACTCACCTGTGTGACTATCCTACGGCTCATTATGCTTTGGTAAGTTGTCTTCGAAACCTCTTGTCTCTGCCAATTCACGATATGATGAACTTACAGGAAGGTTTTCAGGGTTTTAATGAAATAGGATATTTTGGAGTATTGCTAGTAATGCCTATATTATTGATGAAACGATTGCATTTTGTAATCTCTGTTTCAAAAACCCTCGAGGTTTGTGTATCCGTTGCCATGGCTCCAGTATCTAGATTCAAACTTATTGGTGATGAATACATGTATGCTGCACCAGAATGTCGAGAGATTGTGTCGAGATATGGATGGTTGGAATTCCTTTGGAAATTTTTTAGCTTTAATATGGTTGTTCTAAGGCATTCGCAGATTCTTTTGATGGGGTTCGTGCATAGGTGGGAGACGTTGAGATAAAACTGTCTAAGAAGTTCATTTCACAAGTTATTTGCTTGCCACAGACTGGTGAGAAGTGGTATAAAGGAAAACATATCAAGAATGACAAGGGGAAAGGGTTTCTCACCCCTGGTCATCAGAAAACTAAGTTCAAATCTGGCTCCCCATCCCAGATATTAATGAGAAAGTGCAGGGCTCTTCTGGAGCTAGTTATCAGGTATGTAACTTGTGAGGGTATGCTATCTCAGACACAATTTTATCACCTATGATTGTTGTTCATATTTAAGGGTTACCTTATCAATATGCCCTATTTCTTTTTAAACAGTTTTCATAAAATGGCATCCACTTATCATTCTAATGACGGTGACAAAAGTAGGAGTTTATTCCACCATGGGTTAATTAAGATTCTTGTGTCCAGTCGGTTGGAAGAATTAGGTCAAACTTGGGATTCTTTCCTTGTGAGAAATAGGTTTGGGGTTAACAAGGAATGGCCCAAAGAAATGCCTAGGGTTTGATGTAGGTGGGTAAACAATTAAGAGGCTAAGCTTGAAGCCGAGGACTTTGGTTCTCAAGATGATTTGAGGGATGAAGGGTTTCATCCTGATCAAACCCTAAGTCTCGATGATGTGAAAATTGAGGTGGAAACTAGTGTTGAAACTCCTATGAATAAGGGTCGAGGAAGGAAACCCTCAACTCCTTTCACTTGTCAAGACAAGGGTTCTTCTCATACACAGGTTAATACAAAGCAAACAAAGGCTGAAATTCAGACTAGTAGTGCTATGAGCAAGCCGGCTATACGAAGAACCACATGCAGTATGACAGTCCCTCTACTTGCCAGCAGGAATTTGAGCATTGGGGATGTCTCAGTTATTGAACTGTGTGATTCTTCATACCTTCGACTGAATCCAGCCACCATAGCCCCATCTATGTTCGATATGAAATACATTTCTACCTCTGCAGACAACGTGGTGGACAGTCAGCAAGTAAATCGTGAGGGTAGCCAAGAAATTGACAGAAAGCACCACTTAACTGAAGAAGCCCAAGTAAAATTGAAAAGAGACCAAACTGATCCAAATCCTCACGCTCAATTGATTTCTTCCCTGCAAACAAACCTAAAAGAAGCACAAGTTATTCAAACATTCGCCCTGGAAGAAATTAAAGATTTAAAAGCTGAATTAATCACCTGGGTTGAGAAATGGGATGTGCTAAGAGGGAAAAAGTTAAAATGCAAGAGAATGGTGAAAAGGATTTTGTTAAGGAATAAAAAATTGAAAAAACAAAATAGAATTAAGAGGACCATGGCTATCAGGTTCAGGGCTAAATTAAACGAAGCTAGGAGAAGTGTACCTATCCGATTCTCAGTTGAGTCGGCCTTAAAAAAATGATACTTTGTCTTTGGTGACTTCTGAATTTTGTTTTTTATATCTTACATTATGCCTACAGAGGGTTTTGGATAAATTCTTACAGGCTAGTTATGTTTTGGATTCATCAATCTCATTTCAATTCATGGTCTAAATGATTAAATTGAGATATCTACAGAATTAACATTCTGTAGATATCTCACTCACGCCTAATTTATCATGATTAAAGTTTTACTAAAACAACTTTTTGGTAATATGAATAGGTGTCAAAGAAACCGTTGGGTTGAAACTAGATGCTGGTCTACCTTCGTGTCTTTTGATCGTGTGCGACTACTCAATGAATATTTTTCGAGACTTACAACCGATTTGATGCTTAGTTATCACTTCATTCCTATTTCTAAGTTTCTGTTAGCATGGATTATCCAGTATGTTGTTACTATGATTGGGAGAGTTTAATGCTGGAATTTTTCCAGTAAGTTAAAACTCTGGACATATCTTTCTTTCTTGATGATTTTGTAACAATGTGCCTATGAAGCTGGTCATCGTTACACTTTATTTGGATAAGATTAGAGTCTTTCCTACGAAATAAGATTTCTAGTTAGTCGGTTGCAGTCTTTTGTTTTTCCTTTATAAGCAACTTTAGAATAGAAGCAAGGGGTTAGAATCCTGAGACTTGTGATAAACGAATATATTACAACAACTTATTATTATTCTGTTTTATTGGTGTTCCTCTAGAACTTTTTCTGAGGATTGCTATGTTTTATGGACATGCTGAAGACATTAGCTACGTCTATCAGTCATTATCATGCTGTCTTAATATTGTTTTCCAGTGTTAAACTTCTTTTCATATGTATATATCTTTATATTATATGTGAAAATTCTTGTTAATGGATTCTGAACAAAGTACTTAGTGTTGGAGAATGAATAACTAATTATCATATAGAAAAGTGAATGAATTTCTTCATGTTCCTTTTCTTCAGTTGATAATGATACGATTTCATACAAAGTACTGACTGTGTAAAGTGAACTTATTCATTTCAGAGCTAGTGCTTAGGTGCAATTTCTTTTATGCTTCAATACTATGTTAAAATTAGTCTGGTTATGAGTTTTGTTGCATTTTCAAATTAATTTACAATAAAATATTATTTTATTGTAATTTGATTCAGATCTGTACCTGCTGATAGTAGGCTTTCCTAATATTGCAGGATGATAGATTAATTTTTTAAATAAAACTTGTTATCTTATTATTTGTTTCAGCTCCCATTTTTGGGATAGTTATATTGCATAGTAGGTCATTATAGATAGAGATTAGGAGCTACTATTATTTGTTTTTTTAGTTTAAGACATTTATGGGTATTAGTTAGATTATTTTAATTAGATCTTTAGTTGATTTCAGTAAAGATTTGATAAAATAGAACTTATCTTATATCTTCCAAGAGACTCTCTACATTGAGAGCATATTTTACAGGCAGTAGGGCCTTTAACCTGTGAAAAATAGTTATACCAAACACATACAAGATTGCGATAAGTCGAGTGTGTGGGATATTTTTCTGTAGTTGGCCACAATACCCCATATGTTACATTTTCCCAGCCAACACAACTAGAGCCCCATTTGCACTACCACTATACCCCTATGTTCCCCACACCCTTTGCAATACATGGGACACAGGTAAACCCAGGTGGGATTTGATGTTGTGACCTCCAATTTACAACAAGTGACTTCATAACAACTGAACCGCGAATGAGCCACACCCATGTGGGGTATTATTTACTGGAAAGTTAACATTTCATAGATAACAAAGATTTATCCAAGGTATTTAGTGACATTTTATTCATATAGTAAGACAACATGACTCTTTCCTCTATTTTTTTTTATATTGTTTGACAAGATGGTGGTATTAACAGTGTCCACACATTTCGAGTAAAAACATATTTATATTTGTATTTAATATATTGTTTTCTTAAACTTTAAAATTTTTGTGTTTTTTGTTCGTTTTAATACAATGGTTAAAGAAATCTTGTCGAATACAAACACAAGTTTCCACATCAATGAGGAAGGAGTATTGTAATATAGCATTTAAATGCGAGTTGATATTCTGGTGGAAAATGTGTGCTAGATAGATTGATTGTTGATTTCCTTCATAGGACATGTGGAATGTAACTCCAAAACCACATTTCTTGATTGAATTACCCCAAGAACACACTTTCCAAACAACATTAGTTGATTTAATTATATGCCCATTTTTTATTTCATAGAGTATTTTGATATTTCCCACTCCTAGAAAAATGACCACTTGTATATAGGTCTAGGAATGGATTATTTATTTAATTTATAAATTTAATTGCCAGTCAACATAGTGGTTTTTCGTTTATTAGGACAACTCTTTGCAAGCAGTATGGGCCAATGGACCTGGTGAAAGGCGATTGATAAGGTAAGGTTTCTTGCATTGCCTACATTCTCCCTAGGCATTAATATGTTATATGACTTGCTTGTACCTATCGTATAATATAACTTTTCTATTTTCATTTCTAGCCTCTTCATCATGCTTCCTATCCAATGTTTGTATAGAAACATAAGAATATCAGACTTAACTGTATTTGTTGTGTTCTTGATGTAACTATGTTTGTTGTGTTCTATACAATTTTCCTTGTAGTAATAATTTTTAGGAATTGCGGTGACATTTTCACCTCGTGGCTCTTGTTTGAAAAATATCTAATGTCTAGCTTAGGATTTTCCTATTGAATATTTATGAAGTGGATCTAGTTATTAAGGAGCAGATTGGGTTTGAACCATTCAACCCTATCTACTCTTCAATCACTAAAGCCTCCATAAGACCCTCAATTGACCCCATCTACCTAACTTGGATTTGCTAGGCACTAATCACAGCTTTTATGCCATTTTAAATATTAATTCATCTTTCATTTTATGTTTTATAGGATCTAAAAAATTTCATTATTTACATGTATTAAAATCATCCCTAAAACATCAAATCACATGGTAGGTTTTCCCCAATTTGTGGCTCGAAATTACCTTCTAGAAATATACTTTGTATCGCTGATTGTTAGAATAATCAACCCATAGTATTTACCCACTTAGACATTATTTCATTTATTTTGTCTTATTTGCCTAGTCCATGAGTCCCACCATGTGCAAGTTGCTAATTGCCTATCCATAGAGGTCAAACTTGCCATTATTGACTCATGGAGCACTTGGGAAAGCCTTAGGAATCAAATATGCTTTATTCCTGGCCTCCTAGGCGCCCATCTGCTTTTTCTGCTTTATTCCCTGCTTTTTCAGTGTTTTAAGGCACATAGGAAAGCAAGACTAGGTGAGGTGAATCAGCTTTGTTGCCTCTTCCTCCTCCACTCTTTCCTCCATGAAAAAGCATGTATGAGCTTCCATTTGACCACTCTTTAGCTTGCCCATGTGCCCTTGCTAATTCGTGGGGTCCTTGATAGATTTGGGATCAGCTTTTTACACCTATGGGGCATTTGCCTATTTTGGGTAAGCCTGCTTTATGCTATATTTGGATGCTTTTTTATGCATTCGATTTGCTCATGTATTCTATATATTCAACAGCCTATGTTATTATAGGGTTGGCTATTGTACACTCAGTTAATATAATTTTGTGTTACAGCTCCATATTCAGTCTCCATTGTTGATAATTTTGCATGATCAATTGTTAATTGTTGTGGGTGAAATTAATCTACTGCAGACATGAATTTCTACATGGTATCAGAGCCATTGTAGGTTGTTACTCTCCTCCAAAAATTATTTTGCAGGTTCGACATCAAGACTGGGAGCCTTCTACTGACAACCGGGACAGATTTTCTAAAGCTATGGATT